>JAASAO010002459.1:0-180955 GCA_017311375.1 Mytilus coruscus
ATTATTAACAAAACAGTTTACGAAAAACAAAGATGACAAACATGAATCAACGACAACATTGAACTACAGGCTCAGGACTTGGGACAGGCACATAAAGAATTTGGCGGAGTTAAACATGTTTGTGAGCGCTCAACCTCCCTAACCCCGTACAGTGAAGTAACAGTACAAGATAAGAACAAACTATAAAATTAGTTGAAAGGCTTAACTCATCAGATGGATACAAATAGACATACATCTAACAAAACACAAAGTAGACGTAAACGGGTACTATAAAATTGAGAATGGAAATGTGGAATGTGTTTTTTTGTACTTCAGATGCTGTAGCTATAAAATATCTCATCGATGAACAATTTGAATCTATCACACGTGAATGTTATATTGCTTCCTACATTGAAGGTTGGCAGTATAAACTGACGACATTTCATATGTGTTGTGGTATTTTCAATTTTGATGATGAATACATTTATAAACGTTGAAATAGTAACGCCTGGTAAACCATGATATCTGAACCAAATTGTTAAGCGAGAAAAAGTTTACTGGCACTTCCTTTTGAGATTTTCTGTTACAAAATATCAAAAATAAAGATAGGGTAGGTTGACTTTTACTACTAGTAATTTGTTGTCAATATGTAAATATTTTGTTAAATAGGAGAATGTCATGCTATAGATTTCTGGATCTAATGTCGGAACAGATGTGATACAAGGACTGTCAAACAGGAAATTCACAATAAAATATGCGAAAAACAATCTTGATCCATTGGATGTTGGATGTGTACTGATTGATAATTTAGTCTTAGATGCATGATATTTTATTAGTTGTTAGTTGCTTTGAACTAGCTGTCAGTAACTGCGAGTACTATCAGATCTGTACTTAGTGTCTTTTTGTTGTTGGGATATACAAGTACCCGGTCACGTCCACTCTGTGTTTTTGCTAGACGAATTTCAATTTGTATACATCTGATGAGCCTTTTTCAACTGATTTTTATAGTTCGTTCTTATGTTGTACTGTTACACCACTGTCCCAGGTTAGATGGAGGGTTTGGATCCCGCTAACATGTTTAACCCGCCACATTCTGTATGTATGTGCCTGTCCCAAGTCAGGAGCCTGTAATTCAGTGATTGTCGTTTGTTGATGTTACATATTTGGTTTTCGTTCATTTTTGTATATAAATTAGGCCGTTAGTTTTCTCGTTTGAATTGTTTTACATTTGTCATTTCGGGACCTTTTATAGCTGACTATGCGGTATGGGCTTTGCTCATTGTTGAAGGCCATACGGTGACCTATAGTTGTTAATTTCTGTGTCATTTGGTCTCTTGTGGAGAGTTGTCTCATTGGCAATCATACCACATCTTCTTTTTATATTGATGTTCATATAAAGCCCTCTGAAAGTTATATTATTCTTCAGCTATCTAACAATAAATTTTATTGCACACCAACTTTCTTACTGGACAAATTCACTGGGCCGAATTGCAAAACCAAACTCCTATCTGTGTATTGCTAGCATATACCTACAGCGCTCGACTTTACATCTACAGCGCTAGACATTACATCTTGGGCGCTAGACTTTATTTCTCTAGCGCTTACTTAATATTTTCAGCTCTTCAGCGCTAGACTTTACATCTCGTTTTATTGACTTTAGAAACCACTACTCTTTAGTATCTGTATTAATAGACCTACAGAACTCGATATAATAAAACTAATGTCAGAACAAAAACAAGCTATAATGACAAATCTATACAGAAGGTTTACGAATTTTGACGGTCGTATCTGCTTGACAATTAGCTAGTTGGAAGTTTTATTACCAGGCGTGATAGTGGCATCGGTGGTTTTTTCCATTGAAGATACGGCCAATTGGAATGTCCCCTAAACAACTGCTATTGACCTGCTTATATAGTTTTCAAAATGCATTAAGTCTAGACTCGAGCTGTGGAAACTGTTTCTCTAATGATTTTTAAACAATATGCGGTCAAACGTATTCCTTCTTTTTAAATGATCTGCAAAAAGATGTGTTCTTTCTATGTGACGTCATCAGGCAATGTCGCTTTTTTCATGCCGTCAAAATAGGAAATTCAGAATTTTGACTAATGAAGAACTGAGATCAAACAAACCACACACGTTGGTTAAATAAAAATAATCAACAGGTCGGGAAAAGGATAAACCGAATACGAATTAGAATATATACAATGAGATGTATAGACAACAGTGGAAGACTGTATGTTGATTTGTTTTTTTTCCGATTGATGTCTCATTGAAGTATAGCCGACATCTTTTTTTTGTAATCACATCTATAGATAACTTCGCCAACTATAGACCTGTTGAATATGTAAATGTCCGAAGTCAGGAGCCTCTGGCCTTTGTTAGTATGTTTTTTTTTAAATGTTAGTTCATTTATATGTTTTGGAGTTTAGTGTGACGTCCATTTTACTGAACTGGTACAGATTTTGTTTAGGGCCAGCTGAAGCCCGCCTCCGTGTGCGGGATTTTCTCGTTGTGTTGAAGACCTATTGGTGGCCTTCGGCTATTTTCTGCCTTTTGTCGGGTTGTTGTCTCTTTGACACATTCCCATTTTCGTTTCTCAATTTTAAATAGTCAAAATAATATGGATTTGAACTTGAAATACATGAAATATCACAGACTAATTACAGTGACTACAATTAACAACAGTACTTCACATGCTTACATGAAATGTTGCCATTCAACTCTTATATTGGTAGCTGTATTTCAGAGTAAATTTAAAAACAATGGAACAAACAGTTCAATCCAATGCACACAATATAAAAAAAAAAAAAACCAAAAAAAAAAAAAACAAACAGTTTAGTCATGCTTCAAACTATAAATTAGTTCATTGATGTTCATCCACCAAAAAAACAAACATTAACAATATAAGTATGGCCTATAAAGATTTAAAGACAATGTTTTAAATTATTAAACATTATTGATTGTATACTACTGTTGTAAAAATATGAAATTAAAATTTTGTTTTGTAGATATTCCTTCTGATTGCATTGAGAATAAACTACATACCGACAAAAATGATAGATGTGATGAAAAATTGATCTTGTGTCAGGAATTGTGCATATTTTATTTCCAAAGACTCTAACATTTTAAACCAGTGCAAGATATGAGAGCAAAATACAACATGACCAAAACTGGTAATGAAAGAACAATAGAGCTGCTGGATCTGAAACGCACATAGATATGTGCTGAATTTGATTGAAGTCTAAGATTATTAACTTTATGGGTCAGGTTATTTGCATGTTAGTTGGAAAATAAGCCAAATTTACTTTATATTTCATTTTTCAATGATGCACAAACTTAAAAAAAACACTTTCTTTGTTTGAATCAAAATTAAATTACTGTATCTATCAGTGGCTGTAGCAGATGTATAAAATGTATGTCATAGTGTACTTTTATTTACTAAGTACCTGCACCATGATATTAACAACAAAAGAATACAAATTAAAAAAAAATCAGTATTCATAAAACGTACAAGTTGTGTTTTTTCAAAATTAAATTGAATGGTTGAAAGATTGATTTTTTTCTTTTTATCATGTATATTTGAATGCAAAATGTGACAGTGAAAATTTTATGTTTTCATTTAAATTTTCTATCCTTCCTATTAAAGATCATACCCATGAGGACATAGATCAGAGATTCTCAGCAGTTATATCACAGCATTTGAGAACGTTAAATGCAATGACCTTGTCACAACTTCAAAAGGCTTTAAAAGGCAGTTTCTTGAAGACACAAATTGTGGAAGTAATTGGAACATTGTGGGATGTAAAGAAATGGATAGATGATATTATAAACAATACCTACCCACATCAATTTTGGTAAGATCAAAATAATTATATAATTTTGTCAAACTTTCAGGGAATGTTTTGAAATTTTGATAGAAGCTTCTCCATGATTAAGAGATTATATTTGTTCCATTTTTCCATTAAAAAATTCCGATAACTTCACTTTGTTTTTTTTTTTTTTGGCATTTTAAATTTGTAGATAAAGAAGGTGTTTGTAATAACCCGAAATATTTTTTTTTCGATTATATGTAGTATTCTTATGTCAATAAATAAGTCTAAATTGAAAACAACGTTCAAACCTATGATTGCATTGTGATATTCTTATGTTATATATATATATATATCTACAAAATTGTTATTTAATTATTGTGCATTGTGCCTTATACTGTATAATGTATTTCTCATGTTTTGTTTAAAAAATAAAAATTACAACTTATATTAGAAGTAAATTACTGTGCTCAGCTGATAACTGTGGTAAGCACAATACTAGGTTCATACATGTACTTGCATTTGGTGTTTATTTTTCTTTTGGTTTACTCTTGTTTGTGTGTGTCATACCACGTATAGTGATTTGAATTGCTACCCATTTTGTTACATACTTGCTATCCTCATTTTGCTTCCTCAATTGAGAAAGAATGAAAGATAAAAACATAATGATACTGATATCCATGTGTACAAGTTTTTTTCTGGATTAACTTTATCTGGTCATCAAAGTTTTTGTGAAATTTACACGCAAAACATGCAAACTACTGCTGCATTGTTTAGTTGAAACACAATTGATTTTGTCATGGATTATAACACCACATACTTTCTATTAGATTACAATCATCCCGTCAGAACTTCTCAATGCTCTGTAAATAACATTAGTTAATAAACTCATCATAGATACAAGGCTTAAAATTGTGTACGCCAGACGTGAGATTCGTGTTCAAAAGTCTAATCAGTGACACTCCACTACAAAAAGTTCAAGATATCAAATAAAGTAAGATGTTGTTGAGCATTGAAGATCCACAATTCCGAAAGATTTTGCCAATGTTATCTTACAGTTAAGGTAATCTATTCTTGGTACACATTACTAAGTTTTTGTTGCTATGCAGGAATGAATTCATATTTGGATTGGAACTTTATTTTTCCCCATTTATATTGTCATTTTCGATATGTTATTAGGCAATAGAGAAGCTAAAGACAACAAAGGAATATTAAAGTTCATAAGTTGTGAACAAACTTACAAGCCATGGCAAACAACAGTACACAAAACCCAACATTGAAAACTAAAGACTGGGCATTACAAACTCCCTAAAACCTTGAATTTGATATTGATACTTTGAATATTAATTTATTGTGCCCACTGAGCATGGTTTTTCTCTCATTATCGAATAATGAAAGGACTATGCATTGACTTTGAACAGCATAGCATGTAAATACAGCCGATATATCTGAAATGTATTGGCAATATTGATCTCAAGATATCACTTAGATCAGTTACTGTAGTAATCCAATGATCCTGCACTTAAAGGCATTTGGTTCTTCTATATCTTAATCAGCTCTGAATTCCTTCATCTATAGATTATGGTAAAACAACCAGGACTATCAACACCAAATTGTTCACTACGCTAAATTAACGTACACAAATCAAATGTCTGAATGATAACAACATTAAAAACCTGGTGATAGTTCGATCGTTTGTTCTTCAAAAATTGTAACATGAATTTAACTTTACATTTGATTTTGAGTGAGTCTGAGACTACTATAGAACATTGTTAGTAGTCTCAGAGTGAGTTAACTGTACTTTTAGAGGAATGAATTTTAATATTGCTGGGAATATTATATATGTTAGTTTAATAGTTCATGGTTATTGTACTATCCAATCCGTTGCCCGCTTGTCATAGTAAAACAAATATTTTGAGGAGCCTATACCAGTGCTCTACCTTCCATGTCATAAGTTGTTAATGTACTACCAGGTCCCTTCTTTGGATTTGTAAACAGTGAACAACAACAAGAGGTATATTCAACATTTAGATTTATAAACAAAATGCATTTATAATGGGGAATAATGCTAGCCCTAGCACATAACTGACCCTAAAGTTAGTCTTATTGTAATTTTGAATTATACACTGGTTCTCTACACTTGAAGCAAATAATAGCCAAAGCGTACAAAAGGTATAACGTCGAAGTCTATATAGTTTAAATTACATTTTCGGTGTTCGGTGTGTTCGGTGCATGGTGAAAAGACCTACCGATCTGAAACCGTGGAACATTATTTCAGGATAAACATTTTAAATTGCTCCTCGTGTTGATCACATCACAAAACATCTAGATAACAGATAGCCAGACGACATTTTGCCAATACTTTATTGTTTCTACTTATTTCCACGGTATTTGCGAAATTTAACGGACAAAGTTTTAATTCTATAATGACATCTTATATCCTGATGATTTATTCCAAGAGGTTAACAAGTACAAAACTTTGAATATTACTTAAAGGACAAGGGATCAAATTGTATTATCGAACAAGCTTACACCGAATGCACATTATGCAGTTCTGTCCAAATATAAGACAAATATTATTACTTCTGCTATCATTTCATGTATGCTCTTGCAGTTGTGAGCGACCATTTTCTGCACTACGGCAACTTAAAACTTGGAACAGTTCAACAATGACCGAATGTATATTGTGTGGTCTTGCTATAGGCTTCATGTACACACTGAAAGAAATCGGATTCAGATACTAGGAAAGCATCATGTCAGCATAGCAATGTAAATTTTCTACCAATAACATGTGAATAGTTCTGTTGTAGCTGCAAGCATACAACAGGTAAAATGAAACAATATAACCTCGTTCATTATTTTCAACTATCGTATGCGACATGTCTGATATCTGTGACCTCAAAATTGAACTTTTGATGGTGATCGATGGTGTACTTTTGTACAATGAGTAAAAAATAGCAACTAAAAGTAAAGTGGCGGATCCAAAAAAAAAGGGGGTCAGGGGTTGGAACCCCACTTTTTGGACGATTAATGTTTTTGAATGGGGACATATAGTTGGAACCCCCTCCCCCTTTTTTATCCTGAGTTGGGAATCCCCCTTTTAAAAATGGCTTGATCCGCCCCTGGAATAGTCATGGTAAACTGGTGAAATAAGTTAATACAGTATATGTTCCAGTGTAGTCCAAAACTAGAAAACTTCAGAAACGAACAATTTACAAAGCCATGGCAAGATTGATGTTAACAAGCAAACCTAGCTTATACATATTTTTTGAGCGAGCGACTTGCCAAACTCTTAAATGGTGTTTGACTTGTCTTTCTCGTAAAAGGGGGTAGGAATACCATTTACCGTCAGGCGTTGACCAGTAATTTTCCGCTCAGTTAGTGTCATATTAGTTAAAAATTTTAACGTGATTCGTCAAATTATGGTCAGATCATATGTTTTCATACGTCCTATGAGTTCGGATCATGCATGCTTTTTCAATGGAAATTGTGACGTCACAATACATTCTTTTCTATGTTGTGATGTTATACTATTGTTTCAGAAAAAGGATGAAGGTTTGGTACCATTAAAACGTTTAATCCCGCTGCAAATGTTTGCACCTGTCCTAAGTCAGGAATCTGATGTACAGTAGTTGTCGTTTGTTTATGTAATTTATACGCGTTTCTCGTTTCTCGTTTTTATATAGACTAGACCGTTTTACTGTTTGAATGGTTTTACACTAGTAATTTTGGAGCCCTTTATAGCTTGTTGTTCGGTGTGAGCCAAGGCTCCGTATTGAAGGCCGTACATTGACCTATAATGGTTTACTTTTATAAATTGTTATTTGGATGGAGAGTTGTCTCATTGGCACTCACACCACATCTTCCTATATCTAATTAATAGCTCGAAAACCCATGAGCGGAGGATATATATATATATATATATACTTGAAATTGCCGGTTTTTGCCATGTACTGTACACTGATTTACACAAACATAGTAATTTACGGAAATATACATTAAAAAAAGTTGGAACAAATTGTTATGTCTGATTAATAAGGAACTAAATCAGTTGGAACGAATTGACCATTGACTTGGTACGAATTGACCAAATCTGGGACGAACTGGTTTGGAACGAATCGGACTAGGAACGAATTGACTAGCATTCACATGATAACATACCTTTGTACATGAACAGCTCTTATATATATATATCTTGTGATCCGAATTATTTGGCAATCGCCAATGGCAGTTAGCAGGGTTTAATAACATCTGTTGTTCGACCTGTTAGTCAAATGCGTTTTGTTAAAATATATTTTATTTCACTTTTTTGGTCTTTTAAAAAATGTTGTTTGTGCTGTATTTAGACCCTCTATCAAGAAATTTGTTTTGCATGCACACGTATAAAATTGCGGTTTTATCCAACTCAATCATAGGTTTGAACGTTGTTTTCAATTTAGACTTGTTTATATTTTTCGTTTGGGCTTGTATTATATTTTCCTTCGGGTTTATATGATCCGTTCATCCTATTACTCTTCAAAATTCAAGAGTCTATCCTAAATTGAGGTAAATTATATGGCTTTCCAAATACCGTTTCGATCCCTAACATCACTGAAGAGACATTAATTGTCGAAATCCGGATATGGTGTACTAATTTTTGCACCTCTAGTTTGCGGTATATACCTTTTTTTCCGCAAGTTTATTATTTTACGTTTTGTATTAAATTAATAATTTTAAAGATCCATTTTCTAACATCTTGTGATCCGTTTATTTGGCAATCGCCAATGGCAGTCAGCAGGGTTTAAGAACATCTGTTGTTCGACCTGTTAGTCAAATGCGTTTTGTTAAAATATACTTTTTCACTTTTTTGGTCTTTTGAAAAATATTGTTTGTGCTGTATTTAGACCCCTCTATCAAGAAATTTGTTTTGCATGCACACGTATAAAAATTGCGGTTTTTATCCAACGCAATCATAGGTTTTAACGTTGTTTTCAATTTAGACTTGTTTATATATATATACAACTCGTCTAAACATCAGCCCAACAATGTTAGATCTGTAAATTTGCTTTCGCAAATTTTTGTTCTTCCCTCGCCGGATTCGAACTCATGCTACTGAGATATCGTGACACCAAATCGCCTGCACTGTATCCGTCGCGCTAGACACACGACCACCTAGGCTTCACAAAATAAAGCTTTCGGTGGCCGGGTGTTACCTTTCCTCGTCAGTTTTAATCTAGCGTCGTAATACAGTACATGATATATAAGGCATGAAGATGGAATTGTTACAGATCAGCTGAAATATCTATTGTAAAGGATCCTACAAATTAATGCAAGATACAGTCACAGAAATAATTATATTTATAAGTACGTCTGAACCAGTGACAACTCTACAACAGCCATGTATCGCCATCACTGCTGGTGATCCGATGGAGAAATCTGTTGTAGAGTTGTCACTGGTTCAGACGTACTTTTTATATATATATATATATATATATATATATACCTTTAACGTCATGTGACAAGATTTTTATCGTTATTCGTCATGAAGATTCCACCGTTACGACCCTCGTAAAGGACGACTTCGTTTGTGGCGACTTGTCTAATACCGACCGGTACGATTTGGAAATTCTCATACTTCAGTAGGTTGCTTGGCGCCATTCCCTGTTGGCGCAAAAACCATGTCATTCATAGAACTGTTCATGTACAAAGAAGGTATGTTATCATGTATTCTCATGTGAATGCTAGTCAATTCGTTCCTAGTCCTATTCGTTCCAAACAAGTTCGTCCCAGATTTGGTCAATTCGTACCAAGTCGATGGTCAATTTCCGTCCAACTGATTTAGTTCATAATTTATTAATCAGACATAACTATTTGTTCCAACTTTTGTTAGGTATATTTCCGTATATTACTGTGTTTGTGTAAATCAGTGTACAGTACATGGCACAAACCGGCAATTTCAAGTCCATTTCTTCTATATATTTCATATGAAAGGACATTTTTCAATAAATTACTTTGGAGGCATTTATGGTTTGATTAATGTAACAAAAACAATGTGTTGAAAAACGCAGATTTATGTGTAGTATATTTGTTTATTTAGTCATACATTTTTGGGGTTGTCTTTGTTTTTTCCTTTTTGTAAACCTGTATGATATGTATGATAATTTGGGAAAATATGTCTTATGCAATAAAAAACTTAGTTTGATGATTACAATTTTATTTGATATGCATGGCATTGTAGAATCCATGACAACTCGCCCCACACCAAATCGCCCCACTTTTCCATCAACTCGCCCCACTTTTTAAAAATCGCCCCACTCTTGTTTACCAACTCGCCCTACTCTTGTTTACCAACTCGCCCCACTTATGAACAGGGTTAAAATCCTACTGAATATAGGTCTGCCAACTCGCCCCACTTATGAAAATAGAAAATGCAGATGAAATTAGTCATGTCAACTCGCCCCACTTATGAAAATGGATGCAATCCCATTGAATGTACCTCTTCAAACTCGCCCCAATTATGAATAAAAGAATGAAACTGTACTGAATTCAGGCCTATTAAATGAATACTTATGAAAACCTTAGAAATGCGTCTTGTTTTTGTTTTGGGGTAAAATAAAGCAAAAGAAGTATAAGTATCGTCATTTCTGTGACGTCAACATTATTGACTAAAGTAACTGTTTTGACATTTTTTCCTGGTAAATATGTACATGTAGGACTCTGAACCGAGATGGTACTCCGAACCGCAATGGTCATGCTGAGGTGCAATGGTTTGACGCTGAAATGCATTCTTGATCACGCTGAAGTGCGATGGTGGCATTGTGATGCTACAATGTATCTTCTTGATAGCTACACATGTACGCCTAATTGCGATGGTGGTTACGCTGAAGTGCGATGGTCTACACAAAACTACATGCTCTTCATGTCGATGTAGTTAATTAGTATGTTTACAGCAGTTTTCAGGTTTTTAAGTTTGATAAACATGATAAAAGCTTATAAACGTTAAATACTACGAGAATCGGGAGGATTGGTAGATACGCGAAAGTTAACCTTCTGTAGCGATTTTTTCTTTCGAAATCTACGAAAGGTTCCTTTTGCCTTTTACGTCCGATGGAGTGTGACATTCACTAAATACATACCGGTCCGCAGACAGACTCTCCATATTATAATATTACGGTAAACGAGGAACTCACAAGAGGAACAAAGTAAAGATAAAATATTAATGCAGAATTATGTCCACACGTAGAAAATCAAAGAGGACGATCTCTCATTTAGTATGCAACTGTACATGTAATTAGGACAGACATAGACAATAATGAATGTAAATTTATATACTAACTATTAAAAATCTACATGTACATTTCATAATAATTTCACATCTGTTGATTTTAAACTAGCCATCATGCGTCAAATAGACCATCGCACATCAGCGAACGGACCATCGCACTTCGGCGTAGACCATCGCACTTCAGCGTGAGTTTCGCACTTCAGCGTCCCGATCGCACCTCCGAGTCCTACAAATATAGTCACTGCTTTAAAAAGATAAGTCAAGATTCATGTCTGATGGGTGTTTGCAACCCATAATTGGATTAAGTAGTTAATTATGACACGTGTAAGGGTTTATTGTTAATGGTATTGGCAAGTGTATGTCTAAAAAACAGAGAGGATTAATAAATAGCAAAGATATAGAAAATATAGAAAACATAGTTTGTACAAAGATTTAACCATGTGCATGAAGGAATACCAGAGTTCGCGAAAACTTATTTTGACCTGTCGGTCATGGGACCGACAAAGCATGATTATTTGTCAGTCCTTCAAAATTTTAGTCAGTCCTACAAAATCTGTCAATTTTATCCTGAAATAAAAATTGATAACATATTTTATCGAAAAATAACTATTAATATTAGTTTTATTCTTCGCACCCACAGGCAAATTAACAATGAAGGACCAGTTAAGGTCTTCTGATTGTTCTTATTTAAAGTCATCTTCACTATCCATTTCATCATCTGAATCACTTTCTCGGCTGTTACAGTATTTGTTTGCTCCATTGTAGGGTTCAATTGCCGATTGTTTGCCAGGGATGGCTCTATGAACAAATTTAGTAGGCCACGTGTAGATCGCCGCTTTGGTTTGTTTATAATAAATCCGTAAACCAGTACCGAAAATTTTGACTTGTTTGCGTCGGTTTCTGTTTTGCCCTACATGTTCAGATACGGAGGTTTTTGAATTTGCCGCTTTATGACGCTATCTATGATCCCGCGATTTTAACGAGACTTCACAGTGACTGACTCCATTATAAAAAAGGAAATGTAACGGAAAAGTCATTGAGTACGGTATTGATTTTATCGATTTAACGGTAAAATTAGGGTGATTTCAGTACGTTTTGGAACTGCTGCACAGTTGTTCTCCGATTTTATACGACCGCAAAAAATTTTGTGGTCGTATATTGTATGACGTTGGCGTCGTCGTCGTCGTCGTCGTCCGAAGACGCAATGGTTTTCGCACTCTAACTTTAGTTTAAGTGAATGGATCTCTATGAAATTTTACCATAAGGTTCAATATCACAAAAGGAAGGTTGGGATTGATTTTGGGGTTATGGTACCAACAGTTAAGGAATTAGGGGCAAAAGGGCCAAAAATAAGCATTTTGTAACTTCCAGATATAACTTGTGTGTTAGTGTATGGATCTCTCTGACATTGTACCACAAGGTTCAATATCACAAAGGAATGCTGGGATTGATTTTTGGGGTAATTGCCTCAAAATTTTAGGAATTAGGGGCCAAAAAGGGCAAAAACAAGTATTTTCTAGTTTCATGACAATAACTTGTGTGTAAGTGTATGGATCTTTCTGAAATTGTACTACAAGGTTACATATCACAAAGGAAAAGCTGGAATTGAGTTTGGGGTAATTGCCTGAAACGTTTAGGAATTAGGGGCCAAAAGGGGCCAAAATAAGCATTTTCTAGTTTCAAGACAATAACTTGTGTTCAAGTGTATGGATCTCTCTGAAATTGTACTGCAAGGTACCATACCTCAAAGGAAGGCTGGGATTGAGTTTGGGGTGATGAATCATAAGGGGTTCAAAAATTTTGGGGATTTTTTTTTCCTTTTTCCTTTTTTTTCTTTAAAATTTTCCATTTTAAGTTGGTTATTTCTGATTTATATTTAAAAGCAAATAATAATGATATGGCAGGAAATACACACCAAACAGGATGTGTAAATTATTATATAATAAGTATTGTGCAAAGAAAGAAATTTTCAATTGCACAGTATTGCACAATAGCAAGAAATCTTCAATTGCACGGTATTGCGCAATAGCAAGAAATATCCAATAGCACAACATTGCGCAATAGCATGAAATTGTTAATTGTACAGTATTGCGCAATAGCAAGAAATATTCAATTGCACAGTATTGTGCATTGCAAAAATCTTCAATTGCACAGTATTGTGCAAAAGAAGATACTTTGTATAAATTGCTTATTTCTTGACCAATTTCAAAGGGTTTTATTCTTGAACTCTTGAGGTTCTTTAATATGCTGAATCTAACAGTGTATTAAGTTTTTGGATTTTGGGCCCCGTTTTAAATGTCACATTGAGGTCCAAAGGGTCCAAAATTAAACTTTGTTTGATTTCATCAAAATTTAAATTATTGGGGTTCTTTGATATGCCGAATCTAACCATGTATTTAGATTTTAATTTTTGGTCCCGTTTTCAAATTGGTCTACATTAAGGTCCAAAGGGTCCAAAATTAAACTTAGTTTGATTTTAACAAAATTGAATTCTTAGGGTTCTTTGATATGCTGAATCTAAACATGTATTTAGATTTTGATGATGGGCCCAGTTTTCAAGTTGGTCCAAATCAGGGTCCAAAATTAAACTTTGATTGATTTCAACAAAAATTGAATATATGGGGTTCTTTGATATGCTGAATCTAACCATGTATTTAGATTTTGGATATTGGATCATAATAGGTGAATGTCCAATTTAAAATTTTTAAGTTCTTAAGACCACAATCATTCTGTGTCAGAAACCTATGCTGTGTCAAATATTTAATCACAATCCAAATTCAGAGCTGTATCAAATTTGAATGTTGTGTCCATACTTGCCCTAACTGTTCAGGGTTCGACCTCTGCGGTCGTATCAAGCTGCGCCCTGCGGAGCATTTTATTTAGGTTGTTATACACATTTTGCAGATGAAGGGGTATTAAGTAAACGATATTTTGTCAGTGCCATCAGGCGCGTGACTTCCAAATTGATACGCGTGACGTTTGAAGTCACCTACATTTTGTACGTAAAAATAAGGAAGAGGCTGACATCTGGTGATTTTAAGTGAATTGTTTTATCGTGGAGACACATCTTTTGTTTTGTTGTAACTGATTATTGTATGGTGCATGTATGTTTAAAAACCGAAAAGGACATCAGCAAAGACGAATAGAGACACTTGTTATACAAACATCTTTCTGCTCACCATTTCACAGGGATTGCCGTATTGATGGTTAAACGTCCAATGACCAATATATCAGTGCATACTCAGAATAGACAGTTCAATATAACCTGTACAGAAAAATCGTCTGATATTGAAAATGGGGCGTGTGCTTAACATTGTAAATCCTTCATGTACTTATGTAGACAAAATGTTCATGCTCATGTTTTTTAGTGAAAGTTTCTATTATAATTAGAAATTATTGTTTCTTTGAATCACGGGCACTTGTGGGTAGGTCCCCTTTTAATGCGTTTTGTTAAAATATATTTCATTTCACTTTTTGGTCTTTTAAAAATGTTGTTTGTGGTGTATTTAGACCCTCTATCAAGAAATTTGTTTTGCATGCACACGTATAAAATTGCGGTTTTATCCAACTCAATCATAGGTTTGAACGTTGTTTTCAATTTAGACTTGTTTATATTTTTCGTTTGGGCTTGTATTATATTTTCCTTCGGGTTTATATGATCCGTTCATCCTATTACTCTTCAAAATTCAAGAGTCTATCCTAAATTGAGGTAAATTATATGGCTTTCCAAATACCGTTTCGATCCTAACATCACTGAAGAGACATTAATTGTCGAAATCCGGATATGGTGTACTAATTTTGCACCTCTAGTTTGCGGTATATACCTTTTTCCGCAAGTTTATTATTTTACGTTTTGTATTAAATTAATAATTTTAAAAGATCCATTTTCTAACATCTTGTGATCCGTTTATTTGGCAATCGCCAATGGCAGTCAGCAGGGTTTAAGAACATCTGTTGTTCGACCTGTTAGTCAAATGCGTTTTGTTAAAATATACTTTTCACTTTTTGGTCTTTTGAAAAATATTGTTTGTGCTGTATTTAGACCCTCTATCAAGAAATTTGTTTTGCATGCACACGTATAAAATTGCGGTTTTATCCATCGCAATCATAGGTTTTAACGTTGTTTTCAATTTAGACTTGTTTATATATATATACAACTCGTCTAAACATCAGCCCAACAATGTTAGATCTGTAAATTTGCTTTCGCAAATTTTTTGTTCTTCCCTCGCCGGGATTCGAACTCATGCTACTGAGATATCGTGACACCAAATCGCCTGCACTGTATCCGTCGCGCTAGACACACGACCACCTAGGCTTCACAAAATAAAGCTTTCGGTGGCCGGGTGTTACCTTTCCTCGTCAGTTTTAATCTAGCGTCGTAATACAGTACATGATATATAAGGCATGAAGATGGAATTGTTACAGATCAGCTGAAATATCTATTGTAAAGGATCCTACAAATCAATGCAAGATACAGTCACAGAAATAATTATATTTATAAGTACGTCTGAACCAGTGACAACTCTACAACAGATTTATCCATCGGATCACCAGCAGTGATGGTGATACACAGCCATGTATCACCATCACTGCTGGTGATCCGATGGATAAATCTGTTGTAGAGTTGTCACTGGTTCAGACGTACTATATATATATATATATATATATATATATATACCTTTAACGTCATGTGACAAGATTTTTATCGTTATTCGTCATGAAGATTCCACCGTTACGACCCTCGTAAAAGGACGACTTCGTTTGTGGCGACTTGTCTAATACCGACCGGTACGATTTGGAAATTCTCATACTTCAGTAGGTTGCTTGGCGCCATTCCCTGTTGGCGCAAAAACCATGTCATTCATAGAACTGTTCATGTACAAAGAAGGTATGTTATCATGTATTCTCATGTGAATGCTAGTCAATTCGTTCCTAGTCCTATTCGTTCCAAACAAGTTCGTCCCAGATTTGGTCAATTCGTACCAAGTCGATGGTCAATTTCCGTCCAACTGATTTAGTTCATAATTTATTAATCAGACATAACTATTTGTTCCAACTTTTGTTAGGTATATTTCCGTATATTACTGTGTTTGTGTAAATCAGTGTACAGTACATGGCAAAACCGGCAATTTCAAGTCCATTTCTTCTGTATATTTCATATGAAATTACATTTTTCAATAAATTACTTTGGAGGCATTTATGGTTTGATTAATGTAACAAACAATGTGTTGAAAAATGCAGATTTATGTGTAGTATATTTGTTTATTTAGTCATACATTTTTTGGGGTTGTCTTTGTTTTTTCCTTTTGTAAACCTGTATGATATGTATGATAATTTGGGAAAATATGTCTTATGCAATAAAAACTAAGTTTGATGATTACAATTTTATTTGATATGCATGGCATTGTAGAATCCATGACAACTCGCCCCACTTTTCCATCAACTCGCCCCACTCTTGTTTACCAACTCGCCCTACTCTTGTTTACCAACTCGCCCCACTTATGAACAGGGTTAAAATCCTGCTGAATATAGGTCTGCCAACTCGCCCCACTTATGAAAAATAGAACAATGCAGATGAAATTAGTCATGTCAACTCGCCCCACTTATGAAAATGGATGCAATCCCGTTGAATGTACCTCTTCAAATGCCCCAATTATGAATAAAAGAATGAAACTGTACTGAATTCAGGCCTATTAAATGAATACTTATGAAAACCTTAGAAATGCATCTTGTTTTTTTTTGGGGGGGTGAAATAAAGCAGAAAGAGGTATAAGTATCATCATTTCTGTGACGTCAACATTATTGACTAAAGTAACTTTTTTGACATTTTTTTTTCCTGGTAAATATGTACATGTAGGACTCTGAACCGAGATGGTACTCCGAACCGCGATGGTCACGCTGAGGTGCGATGGTTTGACGCTGAAATGCGTTCTTGATCACGCTGAAGTGCGATGGTGGCATTGCGACGCTATCTTCTTGATAGCTACGCCGAAGTGCGATGGTGGTTACGCTGAAGTGCTATGGTCTATACAAAACTACATGCTTTTCATGACGATGTAGTTAATTAGTATGTTTAAAGCAGTTTTCCAGGTTTTTAAGTTTGATAAAAGGCTTATAAACGTTAAATACTACGAGAATCGGGAGGATTGGTAGACAGCCGAAAGTTAACCTTCTGTAGCGATTTTTTTTTCGAAATCTACAAAAGGTTCCTTTTTACGTCCGATGGAGCGTGACATTCACTAAATACATACCGGTCCGCAGACAGACTCTCCATATTATAATATTACGGTAAACGAGGAACTCACAAGAGGAACAAAGTAAAGATAAAATATTAATGCAGAATTATGTCCACACGTAGAAAATCAAAGAGGACGATCTCTCATTTAGTATGCAACTGTAATTAATTAAGGACAGAAATAGACAATAATGAATGTAAATTTATATACTAACTATTAAAAAATCTACATGTACATCTCATAATAATTGCACATCTGTAGATTTTAAACTAGCCATCATGCGTCAAATAGACCATCGCACATCAGCGAACGGACCATCGCACTTCGGCGTAGACCATCGCACTTCAGCGTGACCATCGCACTTCAGCGTCCCCATCGCACCTCCGAGTCCTACAAATATAGTCACTGCTTTAAAAATAAGTCAAGATTCATGCCTGATGGGTGTTTGCAACCCATAATTGGATTAAGTAGTTAATTATGACACGTGTAAAGGTTTATTGTTAATGGTATTGGCAAGTGTATGTCTTAAAAACAGAGAGGATTAATAAATAGCAAAGATATAGAAAATATAGAAAACATAGTTTGTACAAAGATTTAACCATGTGCATGAAGGAATACCAGAGTTCGCGAAAACTTATTTTGACCTGTCGGTCATGGGACCGACAAAGCATGATTATTTGTCAGTCCTTCAAAATTTTAGTCAGTCCTACAAAATCTGTCAATTTTATCCTGAAATAAAAATTGATAACATATTTTATCGAAAAATAACTATTAATATTAGTTTTATTCTTCGCACCCACAGGCAAATTAACAATGAAGGACCAGTTAAGGTCTTCTGATTGTTCTTATTTAAAGTCATCTTCACTATCCATTTCATCATCTGAATCACTTTCTCGGCTGTTACAGTATTTGTTTGCTCCATTGTAGGGTTCAATTGCCGATTGTTTGCCAGGGATGGCTCTATGAACAAATTTAGTAGGCCACGTGTAGATCGCCGCTTTGGTTTGTTTATAATAAATCCGTAAACCAGTACCGAAAATTTTGACTTGTTTGCGTCGGTTTCTGTTTTGCCCTACATGTTCAGATACGGAGGTTTTTGAATTTGCCGCTTTATGACGCTATCTATGATCCCGCGATTTTAACGAGACTTCACAGTGACTGACTCCATTATAAAAAAAGGAAATGTAACGGAAAAGTCATTGAGTACGGTATTGATTTTATCGATTTAACGGTAAAATTAGGGTGATTTCAGTACGTTTTGGAACTGCTGCACAGTTGTTCTCCGATTTTATACGACCGCAAAAATTTTGTGGTCGTATATTGGTATGACGTTGGCGTCGTCGTCGTCGTCGTCGTCCGAAGACGCAATGGTTTTCGCACTCTAACTTTAGTTTAAGTGAATGGATCTCTATGAAATTTTACCATAAGGTTCAATATCACAAAAGGAAGGTTGGGATTGATTTTGGGGTTATGGTACCAACAGTTAAGGAATTAGGGGCCAAAAGGGGCCAAAAATAAGCATTTTGTAACTTCCAGATATAACTTGTGTGTTAGTGTATGGATCTCTCTGACATTGTACCACAAGGTTCAATATCACAAAGGGAATGCTGGGATTGATTTTGGGGTAATTGCCTCAAAATTTTAGGAATTAGGGGCCAAAAGGGGCAAAAACAAGTATTTTCTAGTTTCATGACAATAACTTGTGTGTAAGTGTATGGATCTTTCTGAAATTGTACTACAAGGTTACATATCACAAAGGAAAAGCTGGAATTGAGTTTGGGGTAATTGCCTGAAACGTTTAGGAATTAGGGGCCAAAAGGGGCCAAAAATAAGCATTTTCTAGTTTCAAGACAATAACTTGTGTTCAAGTGTATGGATCTCTCTGAAATTGTACTGCAAGGTACCATACCTCAAAGGAAGGCTGGGATTGAGTTTGGGGTGATGAATCATAAGGGGTTCAAAAATTTTGGGGGATTTTTTTTCCTTTTTCTTTTTTTTTTCTTTAAAATTTTCCATTTTAAGTTGGTTATTTCTGATTTATATTTAAAAGCAAATAATAATGATATGGCAGGAAATACACACCAAACAGGATGTGTAAATTATTATATAATAAGTATTGTGCAAAAGAAAGAAATTTTCAATTGCACAGTATTGCACAATAGCAAGAAATCTTCAATTGCACGGTATTGCGCAATAGCAAGAAATATCCAATAGCACAACATTGCGCAATAGCATGAAATTGTTAATTGTACAGTATTGCGCAATAGCAAGAAATATTCAATTGCACAGTATTGTGCAATTGCAAGAAATCTTCAATTGCACAGTATTGTGCAAAAGAAGATACTTTGTATAAATTGCTTATTTCTTGACCAATTTCAAAGGGTTTTATTCTTGAACTCTTGAGGTTCTTTAATATGCTGAATCTAACAGTGTATTAAGTTTTTGGATTTTGGGCCCCGTTTTAAATGTCCACATTGAGGTCCAAAGGGTCCAAAATTAAACTTTGTTTGATTTCATCAAAATTTAAATTATTGGGGTTCTTTGATATGCCGAATCTAACCATGTATTTAGATTTTTAATTTTTGGTCCCGTTTTCAAATTGGTCTACATTAAGGTCCAAAGGGTCCAAAATTAAACTTAGTTTGATTTTAACAAAATTGAATTCTTAGGGTTCTTTGATATGCTGAATCTAAACATGTATTTAGATTTTGATGATGGGCCCAGTTTTCAAGTTGGTCCAAATCAGGGTCCAAAATTAAACTTTGATTGATTTCAACAAAAATTGAATATATGGGGTTCTTTGATATGCTGAATCTAACCATGTATTTAGATTTTGGATATTGGATCATAATAGGTGAATGTCCAATTTAAAATTTTTAAGTTCTTAAGACCACAATCATTCTGTGTCAGAAACCTATGCTGTGTCAAATATTTAATCACAATCCAAATTCAGAGCTGTATCAAATTTGAATGTTGTGTCCATACTTGCCCCAACTGTTCAGGGTTCGACCTCTGCGGTCGTATCAAGCTGCGCCCTGCGGAGCATTTTATTTAGGTTGTTATACACATTTTGCAGATGAAGGGGTATTAAGTAAACGATATTTTGTCAGTGCCATCAAGGCGCGTGACTTCAAATTGATACGCGTGACGTTTGAAGTCACCTACATTTTGTACGTAAAAATAAGGAAGAGGCTGACATCTGGTGATTTTTAAGTGAATTGTTTTATCGTGGAGACACATCTTTTTGTTTTGTTGTAACTGATTATTGTATGGTGCATGTATGTTTAAAAAACCGAAAAGGACATCAGCAAAGACGAATAGAGACACTTGTTATACAAACATCTTTCTGCTCACCATTTCACAGGGATTGCCGTATTGATGGTTAAACGTCCAATGACCAATATATCAGTGCATACTCAGAATAGACAGTTCAATATAACCTGTACAGAAAAATCGTCTGATATTGAAAATGGGGCGTGTGCTTAACATTGTAAATCCTTCATGTACTTATGTAGACAAAATGTTCATGCTCATGTTTTTTAGTGAAAGTTTCTATTATAATTAGAAATTATTGTTTCTTTGAATCACGGGCACTTGTGGGTAGGTCCCCTTTTTAGTGTGTATATTTTTTTTGAATATATTCTTTCATATTTCAACTTTTCACTACTTTAAAGTGTTCTAACTCTAATACATGCGATTTAACAATAAAGATCGTAGAAAATAAGAATAGAGGACAGCAATAAAAATTAATAACGGGTCAATATATTTAAGAAGGAAATGTACTGGTGAATTTGAATTCTTTGATAATTTCGTTACAAGTCTGAAAGGATGAAGATTAAAATTTGAATGGGTTATGTACTGTGATCAATTTTTTTATATTTTCTACTTTATGTCTTGGATAGATAGTTGTCTCATTGGCAAGCATACCACATCTTCTATATTTGTATGCATGGTCACTTTTCATATTGATTTTTATTGTTTTAAAAATTGTTACAACAAATAAAGAATCTTTTTGAAAAATTTGGTGGCCCTGAAAAGGGCCGTTTTACAACTGAGTTAACAGAGGCTTTATCACTGGAACTGCAGACCTTTCAATCGCTTGATTACATCTGGGTCAGTCTTCAGCTTATTGTTGAAATACGCTAGCGATTTACCCCTTGTCCTCTCAGGAAAAATCTTGTCGGGCAGATGACCAGTTGCTGCTCCATTCATCAAGACACATACAGGTGCAACCTTGTATATATGATCAATGTACATGTTGCATTGCTCTACTGTCATCATCTCGCACCAAAAGGTCTGTAAAGTGTTGACAAGCTCCTCTTTGTTTTGGGTCTACACGGGCAACATGACGCTTCATCTGATTCCATACCATTTCTATGGGGTTCAAGTCAGGACTTTCGAAGGCCATATATTCCACCAATTTATGCCGTTGTCGTTCATAAATTCTTTTGCCATTTTGACTTGTGCTTAGGGTCGTTGTCTTGTTGGAATCTGTGCCCATCATGAAACTTTACCCGAACATAAGAAAGAAGTTTGTCCCGTAAAACGGAGTTGGTGAAAATTCTTTTCCATTATATCTTCAAAGATGGTCAGTTTTGACGGACCCTCCGACTTATGGCACCCCAAACATGGACTTTCAGTGGATGTTTCGGCTTTCCATGAACCATTGGAGCAAAATATTTCTCTCTGTAATAATTGGTCTTATTTTGGAAGGTCTGTATGGAACTTTCATCAGAGAAGATTATGTCTGCAAAGTCGTCATTTTCGTCAATGAGGTGTTGGCAAAATCAACACGTTTTGGTCTGTTTGCCCTTCTCACCATCTGGCCATACCGCGGTCGTGAATGGGTGAAACCTGCAGCGTCGATGGCTATTTTGGTGAGCGACAGACTCATGTTGGCACCATCTGCAACTAGGGCTTTGTGGATCTGCTTGCTTGACATGGAAAAGTCTGACTTGATAAGTTCTTTGATGAGTTCGGCGTCTCTCTCAGAAACTTTTCTGAAGGTCCGTTGTTTTGGTTGGACATGAACACCAAGCTCGGAAATAAAACCCCTGTCATAGGCTCTCAGCCAGTACCGTACGGAATGACGCGAAATGTTATGGCCCCTGGTCCTCAATATTCCAGTAATTGCTTGGATGGTGTTGCCTGACTTTCTCAGTACTGCGATTTCTTGTTTGATTTTGTTGTCTACTCTGCCCATTGTTACGATGAAACTGATAATTTTCATCAAACAGTTGGTATTTTAATAAGAAATCAACATGTGGCAGCGAATTCATAAATTTCTTTAGGTGGTAAACTTGAGAAATATCAAGCCATAAAACCCAGTTAATTGCACAATATACCAACAAATGACAATATACTGCCCCCGGAAATAAACGAACTGGTCAACGGACTTCAACCAGGTAAATGTACATGTACCTATAATATACAGGTATTTAGCTGATCAATACCCGAAAATGTCATCGTAAACAATTTCCCAAAGAATTCTCACGGTTGTAAGAATATTATAAATACACGTAAATGTAACAATTGGTAATACATATAAAATACAGATGCATTTTTGCAGAATTTACTTTCCATTTTTTTAATTGAAAATGTTTAAATTCTTGTACACACCTTTGTCGGAATTTATTTAAAAAAAAATTCTATTAATTTGATCTTTATGCTTCTTATACAACTTACTTTTTTACAAAGATAGTCATTCTCTTAGTTATTAAATGACGCAACTGAAAGAAATTTTCCTTCTGCAAATAACTTTATCGGAAGAGAAGTCAATAAAACCTTTTGAAAATTGCAGGTGTCAATAGATGGTCAGTTGTAAATTCTAACCAAACAACATACATGTACTCTCATTCTCACGCGACTTCAAACATCCAGACTTTAATCCCGGTTACCCTGCATATATATTGTATCAGTTGTGTATTTTTCATTCGCAGAAGATGCATTTAATATTTGTCACTGAAGGTTAAACGAGCAACCATAGATTTTAATTCAATCAATCGATTAAAATCAACATCTATCAAATACATGTTTTAGTCAATACGGACCTTGAATAGAAATCCAGTTTGACAGAAAACTAATGAAGTAAAACATTTATTTTTGAATACTATTGTTGTGAAGATGAAAGAAAATTTGTTTTGATATAGAATAATTATTATAATCTTTATAGTCATAATTAAGGCATATTTTAATTCAGGTGTAAAACTAGCGTATCACACTTCTTTTTATTCATGCAAATACATTTGTACCCCAAAATACTATAAAGCCACAGAAGACTGCGGAGTTTAAAAAAATTAGTAAAAATTTTATATTTATTCTATAGTTTGAAATCTTTTCACAAACTTTTGAAGCACAGGTGTTCAGCCAGACATAGTGTCGCCTCTTCGAAATCATCTGTAATACACAGTAACGTGTCAAGGCAGTGCACGTGTTTTTGGGGTAAATTTTTGGTTTTCCACCAATGAAATTTATGGAATCATTAAAAATCTTCAACTGGGCGGTGCCAAATTTACTAGCAATAAATACGGAAGCCAACAAAAAATATTATCATTTCAGTTATCCGTTAGCTAAAATACCAATTAATTTACTACAACAATGTCTGTACGTGCCTTAACCAGAGAGCAATCTGACTTTGCTGTCAGATTTGTTAACTGTGGGGGTGTCATGGTACGCCAGAGAGTCCACATAGCAACAGAAGACAGAATAAGAGTAAATGAAATTTACCAAGTCAAGTGGAACAGAGAAGAGTACGCTAGTGCCGTCATCCTTGGTTCTGGTGACTACGTGGCAATGTCAGCCCTAATAGACAAAGGCAAAGCAGGACAACCGGTTTCTCTAGCAGTCGAGAGTGATGATCCTTCAAGCCCAATGTCGAGAGAGCTCAACCCAAAAGAAAAGACAGACCAAAAACCAGCACTCAAACCATCAGGTCCAATACGACAAACACCAAGCAGACCAAAGGCTTCCCGGTCCAAAACTGTACGACCCTAACCGAAAGTGGTAAACCGGCAGCAAGAGTGATTAGGGTTGTCACTCCGCCAGGGTTTTGCGACCCTTTACCAGTCATCAGACCACCTAGACGTCGCATTTCCACTACACAACAACCAGCATCTGCTGAAAGTTCCCATCAGACACAACCAGCAGTCCCCCTACCTGTACCAACTTCTAGTACACCAGTTTCCATCCGTGGTCCAAATCCGACAGCACCAACTCCACCGCTAGTATCGCCCTTTACACCAGCCAGACCAACCCATACTTCAAGTCATCTCGGTCCTGTAATGTCTGCACTAGCAGCAATAGGTTCTGCAGTAACATCAATCCAGAAAAACCTTGATACTCTGAACAAAAAAGTTGATAAAGGCCTCCGTAGGTTAACAGAGCTGGAAGTTATGCATAAAAGACTGGCGAGCCAACAAGACCAGATATTAGCCAGACAACATAGGCCCACCATTCCAGCAGCAGTAGTAGACGACGAACAGGTACCTGCCATACCAGACTTGTACAACCTTCCAAATGAGGAGCTGACAAGAATCAAGATTTCGGCAAAGAGCGCTGGTAATTTTGCGGCTGCTTTAACCAAAGGTTTTTCCAGAATTGTACGGCATGGACAACCTGCGCTACTTCTACAACTGGAATGGTGGTGGAAAGCATGGTAAGCGTGAGCTGGACCCAGCCAGGCGAGAGATAATCCGGCAATTCACAGTTCGGATGTACCCTGAGGTCCGTCAGGAAGACATCTTCCGGACCAATGTCATCAATGCTGTCAATGAGATGCTGCGTCGACAACCAAAGAAGCAAAGACCTGCACTTGCTGCTGTCCAGATTGAAAACAACCCACCAGCAGACGACCCCCATTATCAAGAGCTAGAGTTCGACGTCCTTTGAGGTGTATACAGTTTACACAAAGATTACAAACGGTCCTTTTCAGGACCACACATATCTTTCAAAAAGATATTTGAAATTGTTGCATTAAATTAAATACAATAAACTTAGCTCTTCTCCCAGTCCAACTTCTGTCTCTTCCTCTATGCTATATTACTACAAAATATGTCTTTTTGTCTGCCCAGCACTACATATACAATATACCCCACTAAGTTTGTTAAAACTTATTTTTGGCAAATCATGCATGTACGACAAACATGTTTTCCACCATTTTTTTCTTCTTATATACATAATGTTTAAACCGTTATCATCCAATATGACACGAACTTATTCATGCAGAAAATAATTATCCAAATCAGGGGTTCAAATTAGCGGTGGTCCGAGGTCCGTGACCTTCCACTATTGCAATCGGACTTTCGTTTTGGTTACTAGCTATGCCCGTCGGACTTTCGATTTGATAGAAAATGAAAATAATTTTGCCGACCTTTTCACCATCAGTATCGTCATTTCAAAGCCATAGTATTATTGAAATTAAAGATAATAAAATGTTTCATTCCTGACCTTGCCGACCATACACAAGGTTATAAATAGTTGCGATAGGTCACTTGACAAATCATTGTAATAGACATTTTCGAACAAAATGAGTCTGTTTCTCATTGGTGTCACGTCTTCGAGGAAAGCCTGAAGATGATGAACGGTGGGCTTCAATGTCTTCCTTGGGAACAAAACAAAAGAAATCAAATGAAGATCTCAATAAAGACCAAAAATACGATGGTGAAAACGGGAACAGAAATTTAAGCTCAACCGAAAATCGATCTACCGTGGCTATATTTTGATGATCGAATCAACTGGTCTAATGTTGTTTATATACTGCCATAAGTTCCTTACCCATGCAAAAAAAGAAAGTTCACTAGTAAGGGGAACACAAAATCTTAAAATAGACTGTCAGACACTAATGTATACACAAGAAGCAATATAAGCCTGATCAGTTAAATAGATATTAGGTTTTCTTCAACACTGCATAGTGTTGCGAAAAAGCAGTGGCGGATCCAGAGGGGGTCCCGGGGGTTGGAACCCCCCTTATTTCTTGACGATCAATGCATTTGAATGGGGACATATAGTTGGAACCCCCTTTTAAAAATGGCTGGATCCGCCCCTGAAAAGGGAAACCATTTAGTGACTACGAATTTATTCTTGAAATCCAGAGCAAAAATGGTGTTGATGTTGCCACTTTTACATCAATAACAGTATAATTGTCAATGATTGAGACAACATACACACACGCACAGTGACACCCTTCCCAGCACCCCAAAAAAATAGATTGTTGGAATTTTTAATATACAAGACAATTACATTTATTGTTATACCTGTAATAACACAGGGACACTGACAGTTTGGTCTATATCATTATATGGTTGCATGGCAATATATTATTTGTAAACTTGTCAAATACAAATGTATGATGAATCAAGCTAACCTAGCACCAAACGCACATTTCTTTTGTATCTTAATGAAAAATATTTCATGTAAAAGTAGGACCTGGGATTTAGGGTGTGGACCTTTCAGTTTGGAGTGTCAAAGGTCCCGGACCTTCAAGTACCAAATGTTAATTTGAACCCCTGCCAAATTTACAGTCTGTCCATTGCATCGTATAAGTATTAACCCCGGGTCTAAACCATGTCTTGTAGTGCTCAACTTTGTATGTATACTAAATGCCATTAAACTCTATTTCAGAACTCTCCTGTTCTCTAACAGTCCCAGGATTTTAAAGACGGGTATGTTGACTGGGGCATTAATTAAATAAACGTGCTAACCAGCAACATCCCTTAAAGAAATTGCACGACAATGTACGAGATATTTGTCACTGGACATTTTACAACCAACTTCCAACCAGTCCAAAATGAGTAAAAAAGATTGTGTTTAAAATAATTTGGTCATGTTTTAATAATTATAGCATAAAAAAGCTGAACATTTTATTTCAAATAACAACCAGTATTTTTCTATTGCAAAAGATTAAAAGGGTTGATGGATTAATTTTGTATTTTATTCAAATGAAATCAAAGACAATAATCAGACGATCCAAGTGACGTATTATCCTCCTGAAATAAATGTTTGCATAAAAGACTAAATTAAGAGCATGTGAAGCTTGGTTTAAACTATCATTCAACAATTTAATAAAAACACCTATCAATTTCTATTAACCAACTTCTGTTTACCTGTTGAAATATAAACCGGACACATACTTGTTTATAACAGCAGGTGTCTGTTGGCCGACACAGGTCATGTGTTTATTAACCTTCATCGGGGTAATGATTGACAGGCATTGTAATCTTTGTAACTTCCAAATTGGGGTACAAAAAAGGTAGCATGTTTTAAATTTATTAAACAATTTACCACTTTTTATTGGAGGATAAAATTAAAATTAATTTTTAATCAGAATAAAAGAAATGAGTTATCACATCATACATATTTTTATGAATACGTAAGCCTTTAAAAAAACAAATATATTTTTTATTCTAAATGTACACCCAGTTAGACCTTGTTGCTTATCTATTGAACTCACAATAAGATCCAAATTAAGGTACGACAAAGGTAGCTTGTGTCAAATTTGATAAACAATTTAAAGCTTTTTTCGGGAGGATGAAATTAAAATATTTTATCGGTGAATCAGAATAAGAAGTATTTAGTAATCACATCATACATTTGCTTAATGAATAAAAAAACTTTAAAACATTTTTTGGTTATTATTCTGCACGCACACCCAATTACACCTCGTTGTCTTATCTCATTGCACTCGCATTTAGACAGCTACATTGTATCAGCTAGCATCAGTAAAGGAATTGTTTTATCCTGTAAATCGACTGTCATCGTGGACTTCGCGGACCAGATTTGGATATTTTTAGGTAAAGGTCGCGATCTTTTAAATGTGTCCATCACGGAAATCCACGATCGTTAATTAATTTCCATCATGGAATCGCGTGTTTTGGTGAATCCGCGATAGCTGGACTGTACCTTAAGTAGAAATACTCAATTTAACATATTGCTACCAATTTTGTTTTGACTTGCAAAAATCTTTAAACTCAAATTATGGGTCATACATACATATTTACCCAAGAGACTGAGATTTCAAAGACAGGAATTGAGGCCTGTGAAATCTGACTTATGAAAACTAATACTATAACAAGGCTGTCCTATTTGGACTTGAATAAGTCTGAAAATTAATTTTATTCTTTTGTAAGTACATTTACTCTGCTTTGAGCAAGGTTACATTGAAGTCAAAATTTTTACAAGAATTATCTGATTTTCTGTGATAATTCCAAAACTGCAAAAGCTTTGGTTCCAATTTTTTTGGTCTTTTGTTTATGTGGTTATTTTGGACTTGAATAAGTCTGAAAATGAATTTTACTTTTTTATAACCAAGTTCTCTGCTTGGAGAAAAGTTGCATATTTTTACAAGATTTATCAGATATTCTTTAATAATCACAAAAGATTTCGTCTTAGTTATTCATTTGGTTATTCATAAACATCCTCCTTTTTCTTGACACCAGATAATATTTTATTCTCAAAGCAGAGAACTTGGTTACAAAAAAAAAATTTTCCATTTTTCTTTTTGTTTATATGGTTATTTTGGACTCCAACAAGTTGGAAAGTGATTTTACTTTTTTTTAAACCAAGTTCTCTGCTTAGATAATAAAATTTTATCTAGTGTTGAGAAAAAGGAGATGTTTAACGATGATTAGCCAAGGGATGTGGATTATCCTATCATTCATTTAGAAAACTGGAAATACCTGTGTGAGATTATTTGTCTGATATATACTACATTTATAATAAGGATCCTGTATAATATCAAATGTCATGACTGTCTTTGTTTTGAAATATCAACTTGTACAAGTCGAAATTAGTGATATTGTGTGTAACGTCACAGTACCCAAATTGCACTGAGTACCCAAATTGCACCTATTCTACAAAAATCGCTGAGGAAATCTTACAAGTTTTCTTTGAGACTAAATAATTTGTATGTTTATGATTTGACATTATACACGTCTTTCAACAGAGTTAAATATATTTAAATATACTCCAAACGTTCACAGTATATATCAGCAGATGAAGCATTCACTGGAAAAAGTAATTACGAAAACGTCGCCATGCGACGTTCACAAAAAGTCATCTTTTAAAATGAACAAATTAAATATGTTACAAGCATCCATTTCTTAAAAATGAATAATAAGCATGGACTAATGTCAAATTGTTCTAAATATTTGAAGAAATAAAACAAAATATCTGTTATTCGATTTTTAAGGATGTGAATTTAAGCATGGATGCAATTTGGGTACTCCTCATTACAGAATCATGGATCGTTTGGAGGTCGGTTCAAACCCATCTTTCTATGATTCAGTATGGATTCAAAATTAAATTGGTGGAACCATATAATAAATAAGAATACATCTACAAAATAAACACAGAATGACTTTTGTCTGTATCATAAATAAACGTAGGTGAAAAACTGTCAAAATAGGTGCAATTTGGGTACCGTCACGTTTCCTTTCAAAATTACACAAGTTTCCACCTGCTTAACTCTTGAAATAAATTCTAAAGACAAAATAACTGCATGTTGTCATTAAAGAACATACATATTCAGCGGTTGCTCATTTATCGTAGATCTGCTAAGATCATGTCATTAATGTCATTGATTGTGGTATTATACTTTAAGTAGAAATACTCAATTTAACATATTGCTACCAATTTTATTTTGACTTGCAAAAATCTTTAAACTCAAATTATGGGTCATATTTACATATTTACCCAAGAGACTGAGATTTCAAAGACAGGATTTGAGGCCTGTGAAATTTTGTGTTATGAAAATCTAATACCATAACAAGGCTATCCTATTTGGACTTGAATAAGTCTGAAAATGAAATTTATTCTTTTGTAAGTACATTTACTCTGCTTGGAGCAAGGTTGCATTGCAGTCCAAATTTTTATAAGATTAATCTGATTTACTGTGATAATTCTAAAATTGCAAAAGCTTTCATTCTTTTTTTTTATTTTGTCTTTTGTTCATATGGTTATTTTGGACTTCAATAAGTACAAAAGTGAATTTCATTTTTTTTGTACATGTAAGTACATTAACTCTGATTTGAACAAGGTTACATTGAAGTACAAATTTTAACAAGATTTATCAGATCTTCTGTGATAATACCAAAACCTTTTGTTCCTATTTTCTATTTTGTCCTTTTGTTCATTTGGTTATAAATAACTTATTTTGGACTTGAATAAGTCTGAAAATGAATATTTTTTCTTGTGACTAAGTACTCTGATTGGAGCAAGATTGCATGAAAGTACAAATCTTGACAAGATTTATCAGATATTTTTGAAAATGCCAAAAGCTTTCGTTCCTATATTTCATTTTGTCTTTTTATTCATTTGGTTAATCTAATAAAATGGTATCTGATGTCAAATAAACAGCTGCGCCATGAGCGCATGATACGCCCGTCGTTTTATGCAATAATCATAAATAGTTTCTGAGATACAGCGTGACATGTGAAAAGACACCTTTTAACAAAAACTCAATAACTCTTAAATAAAATTTTGAATCATCACCAAAAGTATACAGATCTTGAGATTAATATAACTAAGAAGTGTGTAAAGATTTAAGCAATAATCATATATTGTTTTGAGATACAATGCGACATGTGAAAACACACCTTTTTTTAACAAAAACTCAATAACTCTTAAATAAAATTTTGAATCATCACCAAAAGTATACAGATCTTGAGATTAATATTACTAAGAAGTGTGTAAAGCTTTAAGCAATAATCATAAATTGTTTTTGAGATATGGCGCGACATGTGAACCAACCCCTTGTTTTTTTACAAGAAACTCGATATCTCTAAAATAAAATTTTAAATCAAAATCAAAAGTATACAAATCTTTAGATTAATATAACTAATAAGTGTGTAAAGTTTTAAGCAATAATCATAAATTGTTTAAAATGGTAAAATGGCGCGACATGTAAAAACCCCATCCCCTTTTTACAAAATATTCTATAATTCAACAATAAAATTTTGAATCATCACCAAAATTATACAGATCTCAAGGTTAATATAACTAAGAAGTGTGTAAAGTTTTAAGCAATTATCATAAATCGTTTTGAGATACGGCACGACATAGGAAAAAACACACCCTGTTTTAGTTACAAAGTCCCGTAACTCAAAAGTTTTAATCTTATTTTCACCAAAAGTATACAGATCGTTTGACCATCATAAGGAACAACTGCATTAATTTTCATGAAATTTGGATGAGTCGTTCTCAAGTTACGGTGCGACATGTTTACGCCGGACAGACAGACGGGCAGCACCCTGTTTTAGTTACAAAGTCCCGTAACTCAAAAGTTTTAATCTTATTTTCACCAAAAGTATACAGATCGTTTGACCATCATAAGGAACAACTGCATAAAGTTTCATGAAATTTGGATGAGTCGTTTTAAGTTACGGTGCGACATGTTTACGCCGGACAGACAGACGGACAGACGGACGGACGGACGTCGGACATTTGTATACCATAATACGTCCCGTCAAAATTTTGACGGGCGTATAAAAGGGGTGTTCATTGATAATCAGCCAAGGGTTAGGGTAATCCTATCATTCATTCAGAACAGAAAACTGGAAAGAATACTTTTCTCTGATTACACTATTTGCAAAAATTTTAAAAGTTTAAAGTTAAATCATTTTAATTTATTTGCCAAATGAACATTGAAAAGCTATCTGTTAAAGTGAAAAAACAAAAACAAAAAACAAAAACAAATTGAAAGATGGTTTTGAATTGTTGTAATAATAAATAGCAAAAAAAAAAAAACAAAAACAGTCAAATACTCCTGACTTTGCATAGGAACAAAAATATATGACTGATATATTTTGTAATTATGCAAGTCGAAATTGATGATTATATTCATTGAAAATATTAGAAATAATTGTCCCTTCATAATCGCCTATTCATCTGAAGCAGCTTTAACCAAAACAGACTTTTCCAGTCTGAAGACTAAAGATGACTCCTTCAGGTCGATTCTTGTAATAAGGGACATAATTCCTACTGAAAATAAGTAATCTATGTGAATTTTCAGCTGTACAAATATTGACTTGCAGAAGTCATTTTATGTTTAAATTGAGGTTTGTCGAATATTGACTTGATTAAGTCGAATTTTGATTCATGAAAAAGAGAAATAACTCTTGTATTTTACTTATTTGGACTTGTAGAGGTCAACACATGTTTTGACTTGTATGTGTCTGAGCTGTGACTGCTTGTGAAGAGTTGTCTCATTGGCAATCATACCACATTAAAAAGCTTAGCAATAAAAATGTAATGGTATTCGTCATCATGAGCATCTAAATTGTTTTAAAAAAACTGCCAAAGAGAAGTAACGATGCACGTAAGAAAACATAGTAAACGTAGTTTGGTTTCAATTATCATTTACAAGCATTTACGACCCTAGCTTTGACCCAAGCAGAGTAGGGTTTTATTCTTTTGATGAATATGCATAAACAACTATTATGCGCATATTATTGAAATACAATAAGCTATTATGATGATAACGATTTCTTTTCTTTGAAAATAACACTGTATTTAATATATTTAATTGTAATGAAATACTTACTTCAAGGATTTGTTCTCAGGGATCTCCATCACCTGTTTTATGGTGGCGCACCATCATCGTTAAAATATCATCCGCCACCATCAAATAACCCCCTCCATCGTTAAATTATCTTCCGCCATCGTCAAATGATCCCCGCCATTGTCAAAATTTATTTTCGTTTCTCTGCCGCTGCCATTTTTCTTAGCAATCATAATCAATTGCTTGTAATTTCATAACCTTTAGGCTTTTGTATTATAATCCAAAGGATCCTCCTTGAGCCCTGAGGATATCCGGTTAAAGATCGCTAATCACTTGGACAGGTAGATCGACACACGTGACAGGAGAACACTTGATCAAGATAGACGATTGATTGCATTATTTAATTACGTTTCAGCAAATGCTAATGAAAATTTAGATTAAAAATAAATTTTCATCAAGTTACAAAGAAAAGAGTTTTAAAAGTCGAACACATGCTTTAATATAGACCAGTGATCGGGAAGGATTTTTCCTATGGGCCCAGGGCCCCTCAAAATAAATTCAATGGGCCATTTTAGCTCACCTGGCCCACAGGGCCAAGTGAGCTTTTCTCATCACTTGGTGTCCGTCGTCGTTAACTTTTACATTTTGAACTTATTCTAGAGAACCACTGAATGGAATGAAACCAAACATGGCATGAATGTTACTTTGTAGCCGATCCATCATCCAAGATGGCCGCCAGCGGGGACTTAGTTTAACATAGGACCCTACGGAAATGCATACAAATGACTTCTTTAAGAGAACTACTGATTGGAATGAAACCACACATGGCATGAATGTTCCTTATGAGGTGCTGACGAAGTGTTGTTACTTTACAGCCGATCCATCATCCAAGATGGCCGCCAGCTGGGGACTTAGTTTAACATAGGACATTATGGGAAATACATACACATGTCTTCTCTTAGAGAACCACTGAATGGAATGAAACCAAACATGGCATAAATGTTCCTTATGAGGTGCTCACCAAGTTTTGTTACTTTGCAGTCGGTCAATCATCCAAGATGGCCGACAGCGGGGACTTAGTTTAACATAGGACCTTATGGAAATACATACAAATGTCTTCTCTTAGAGAACCAGTGAATGGAATGAAACCAAACATGGCATGAATGTTTCTTATGAGGTGCCGACCAAGTTTTGTTACTTTGCAGTCGGTCCATCATCCAAGATGGCCGACAGCAGGGGACTTAACATAGGACCCTATGGAAATACATACAAATGTCTTATTTTAGAGAACCAGTGAATAGAATGAAACCAAACATGGCATTAATGTTCCTTATGAGGTGCTGACCAAGTGTTGTTACTTTGCAGCCGACCCATCATCCAAGATGGCCGCCAGGGGACTTAGTTTAACATAGGACCCTATGGGAAATACATACAAATGTCTTCTTTTAGAAAACCACTGCATGGAATGGAACCAAACATGGCATGAATGTTCCTTATGAGGTGCTGACCAAGTGTTGTTACTTTGCAGCAGATCCATCGTCCAAGATGGCTGCCAGCGGGGGACTCAGTTTAACATAGGACCCTAAGGAAATACATACAAATAGATATAAGAAGATGTGGTATGAGTGCCAATGAGACAACTCTCCATCCAAGTCAACATTTATAAAAGTAAACCATTATAGGTCAAAGTATGGTCTTCAAATGTCTTCTTTTAAGAGTACCACTGAATGGAATGAAACTAAACATGGCATGAATGTTCCTTATGAGGTGCTGACCAAGTGTTGCTACATTTTTGTACTTTGTTGCCGATTTACTGTTCAAGATGGCCATCAGGATATTTTATTAAATAACTGGACCAATATTAAACCAAATTCGGCCTCAATCATTATTTGGGTATCTATTATGATTTTCATCTATTTTACATGATTTCTAAAACCAAAGTAGAATCAGGTGAGCGACACAGGCTCTTGAGAGCCTCTAGTTAGAATTAATGGGCCATGTTGTCAAATGAGTGGGCCATTCGTTTACAATAAAAAAAAATTAAAAAGTGTATATTTTACTGTACTTACAAGTATGATTCTAACAATTCGCTGAAGGCATGTTTACAAAATGCCAAAACGAGCCAAAGACCAAAAATTGACAAGGACAGTTAAGCCCCTTTTATGGAGACAAATACTATACTATTCATAAAAAGGCTTTTGGGTTTTCAATTGAAATAATAGCAAGCTTACTTAAAAATTATAATTAGAGAAGAATTCTCGCCTGTACTAGCCAATTTTCACAAATTCAAAGTTGTTTATAAAAATTATATCATGAATGATGGTTAATTACGTTTTTGGGTAATCAGTCATACCGCATGTTGCTATTATTACCATAGGAAAACACCGAGACGTCCCAAAATATATACATGTAGGTGCTCCTATCATTGGAGTAAACAGTACACAGTTGTGTACTCACACATGGCGGCACGAAATACGATCGGAAATCCATTTGACGATATATCAACGTTTCAAAACGAAGTGAAAATATCATGCGCCACGCGGGCGCTAACATTTGTCACTCTATGCGCCATTTCTAGTTGATAAGCGCAATTGGCGCAAGGCGCACGTCCTTCCCGATCACTGTAGACTTACGCAATCCGCATCCACCTTTTAAATGAGTACAAAATAAGATGTAAAACAGAACATAATATCATGCCAAATAACACGAGTACAGCAGTTATCGTTAATATTGAATCACTTTACAAGTTTGTTTAGGTAGCAATAAACAGTTAGGAAAAAATATTAAAATTTTCCCTCATAAATTTTACCATCCCCTTTTCATTGCCTTCTTGCAATATTAAGCTTACTGTTTGTGTCATATATGTGCATATGTATGTAATCAGAATCTTCCATAGATTTCATATCCAGTATATAAAATGGTAAAATATAATTTCTTTTTGGTGTATCCATGGCAACAATCTGCATTTTTTTGTTATAAAATATAGCAAAAAGGGGGGAAAAGATGTCACATATTTTCCCAAAATTTGACCAAAAGTAGAATTTCAATCACTTCAAGTAATACTTTTCTGCAACTGTTTACATATATCTTTCAATAAATCCAATGAAAATCATGTGTCTTTCGTCTCATTTTTTGTAAATTGCGTCAAAACTTCGTGTAGAAAAAAAGTGTTTGTAAACATTACATTAATTTCTGGACCGATGACCGGTCTAGCTATGAAAATACGGAGAGTCAAACAGAAAATAGCACATAAAACATGTAAAAATAATTTTAATGTTCTTATAAACCACCTTTGAAGGCTAAATTAGTACTCAGCTGTCTAAAATGAATTTTATTACACAATAACTTTCATATTTGAAAAATCCACTGGGGCCAAAATGCGAAACCAAACTCCTAACTGTGTATTGCTACCTTATACCAATAACCATGAGGAATTGTTTAGCATTTATTAATGTTACTGTCTGTGAGTCAGTGTATGACCTTATGTCCAGTTACTCATATCATGATCATGCATGCATATAGCCACTTGTTTGTTTATACCAATATCCATGTGGAATTGTTTGACATTTATTACTGTTAATTTCTGTGAGTCAGTGTATGACCATATGTCTAGTTTCTCATATAGTCACTTGGTTGTTCATACCAATAACCATGAGGAATTTTCAGCATTTATTACGGTTAATGTCTGCGAGTTAGTATATGACTTTTCTTCAGTTTCTCATGTAGCCATTTGTTTGTTCATACCATTTACCAAGAGGAATTGTTCAACATTTATAACTGTTAATGTCCATGAGTCAGCATATAACCTGATGTCCAGCTACTCATATAACCACTTGTTTGTTTTACCAATAACCATGAGGAATTGTTTAGCATGTATTACTGCTAATGTCTGAGAGTCAGTGTATGACCATATGTCCAGTTTCTCATATAGCCATTTGTTTGTTCATACCATCAAAAATGAGGAATTGTTCAGCATTTATTACCGTTAATGTCTATGAGTCAGTGTATGACCTTATGTCCAGTTACTCATATAGGCACTTGTTTGTTTATACCATTAACCATGTGGAATTGTTCCACATTTATTACTGTTAATGTCTGTGAGTCAGTGTATGATCTTATGTCCAGTTACTTATCATGCTTATATAGCCACTTTATTGTTTTTACCAATAACCATGAAGAATTGTTAAGGATTGACAACTGTTAATGTCTGCAAGTCAGTGTATGACCTTATGTCAAGTTACTCATATAGCCACTTGTTTGTTTATACCAATAACCATGAGGAATTGTTCAGCATTTATTACTGTTAATGTCTGTAAGTCAGTATATGACCTTTCTTCAGTTTCTCATATAGCCACTTGGTTGTTTATACCAATAACCATGAGGAATTGTTTAGCATTTATTACTGTTAATGTCTGTAAGTCAGTGTATGACCTTATGTCCAGTTACTCATATAGCCACGTGGTCATTTATACCAATACCCATGTGGAATTCTTCCACATTTATTACTGTTAATGTCTGTGAGTCAGTGTATGACCTGATGTCCAGTTACTCATATAGCCACTTGTTTGTTTATACCAATAACCATGTGGAATTCTTCCACATTTATTACTGTTAATGTCTGAGAGTCAGTGTATGACCTTATGTCCAGTTACTCATATAGCCACTTGTTTGTTTATACCAATAACCATGAGGAATTGTTCAGCATTCATTACTGTTAATGTCTGCAAGTTAGTATATGACCTTTCTTCAGTTTCTCATATAGCCACTTGGTTGTTTATATCAATAACCATGAGGAATTGTTTAGCATTTATTACTGTTAATGTCTGTAAGTCAGTGTATGACCTTATGTCCAGTTACTCATATAGCCACTTGTTTGTTTATACCAATAACCATGTGGAATTGTTCCACATTTATTACTGTTAATGTCTGTGAGTCAGTGTATGACCTGTCCAGTTACTCATATAGCCACTTGTTTGTTTATACCAATAACCATGAGGAATTGTTCAGCATTTATTACTGTTAATGTCTGCAAGTCAGTATATGACCTTTCTTCAGTTTCTCATCTAGCCACTTGGTTGTTTATACCAATAACCATGAGGAATTGTTTAACATTTATTACTGTTAATGTCTGTAAGTCAGTGTATGACCTATTCCAGTTACTCATATAGCCATTTGTTTGTTTATACCAATAATAATGAGGAATTGTTCAGCATTTATTACTGTTAATGTCTGCAAGTCAGTATATGACCTTTCTTCAGTTTCTCATCTAGCCACTTGGTTGTTTATATCAATAACCATGTGGAATTGTTCCACATTTATTACTGTTAATGTCTGTGAGTCAGTGTATGACCTTATGTCCAGTTACTCATATAGCCACTTTTTGTTTATACCAATAACCATGAGGAATTGTTCAGCATTTATACTGTTAATGTCTATGAGTCAGTGTATGATCTTATGTCCATATTCTCATATACATGTAGCCACTTGTTTGTTTATACCAATAACCATGTGGAATTGTTTCACATTTATTACTGTTTATGTCTGTGAGTCAGTGTATGACCTTATGTCCAGGTACTTATATAGCCACTTGTTTGTTTTTACCAATAACCATGAAGATTTGTTAAGGATTCATAACTGTTAATGTCTGTAAGTCAGTGTATGACCTTATGTCCAGTTACTTATATAGCCACTTGTTTGTTTATACCAATAACCATGATGAATTGTTCAGCATTTATCACTATTAATGTCTGTAAGTCAGTATATGACCTTTCTTCAGTTTCTCATATAGCCACTTGGTTGTTTATACCAATAACCATGAGGAATTGTTAAGGATTGATAACTGTTAATGTCTGCAAGTCAGTACATGTATATGACTTTTCTTCAGTTTCTCATATAGCCACTTGGTTGTTTATACCAATTACCATGAGGAATTGTTTAGCATTTATTACTGTTAATGTCTGTAAGTCAGTGTATGACCTTATGTCCAGTTACTCATATAGCCACTTGTTTGTTTATACCAATAACCATGTGGAATTGTTCCACATTTATTACTGTTTATGTCTGTGAGTCAGTGTACGACCTTATGTTCAGTAACTTATATAGCCACTTGTTTGTTTTTACCAAAAACCATGAAGAATTGTTAAGGATTGATAACTGTTAATGTATGTAAGTCAGTGTATGACCTTATGTCCAGTTACTCATATAGCCACTTGTTTGTTTATACCAATAACCATGTGGAATTGTTCAGCATTTATCATGTTTATAACTTTTAATGTCTGCAAGTCAGTATATGACCTTTCTTCAGTTTCTCATATAGTCACTTGGTTGTGTATGCCAATTGTTTGTTTAATATTTTAATAACCATGAGGAATTGTTCAGCATTTATACTGTTAATATCTGTGAGTCAGTGTATGACCTTATGTCTAGTTACTCATAGAGCCACTTGTTTGTTTATACCAATAACCATGAGGAATTGTTCAGCATTTATTACTGTTAATGTCTATGAGTCAGTGTATGACCTTATGTCCAGTTACTCATATAGCCACTTGTTTGTTTAATATTTTAATAACCATGAGGAATTGTTCAGCATTTATACTGTTAATATCTGTGAGTCAGTGTGTGACCTTATGTGTAGTTACTCATAAAGCCTCTTGTTTGTTTATACCAATAACCATGAGGAATTGTTCAGCATTTATTACTGTTAATGTCTGTAAGTCAGTATATGATCTTTCTTCAGTTTCTCATATAGCCACTTGGTTGTTAATACCAATAACCATGAGGAATTGTTTAGCCTTTATTACAGTTAATGTCTGTAAGTCAGTATATGATCTTTCTTCAGTTTCTCATATAGCCACTTGGTTGTTTATACCAATAACCATGAGGAATTGTTTAGCATTTATTACTTTTAGTATCTGTAAATCAGTCAGAGCTCTGACATAAACAAGTCAGAATAAAATGACTTCTTCAAGTCAGAAAGTGTTTTGAAATTCTGACCTCTACGCGTCAATTTTTGTTTTGCGTAGTTTTCACTCGAGTCCATCAAACCAGAAGTTATTTTGAATTTGCCGCCGATCTACGACACATACGATCACGTGTTTTTTTGCGAGAGGTCACGTGTTTGAGAGTCGTTGTTTGGAAGTGTCTCAAACGAGAAGTAATTGAATATTATATTGATTATTTACGTTTTTTAGAGAAAATCTAGGTCATTGTGGGCATTTTTAGAAAGGTAATACATATTACCTCCGTATTTTCATGGCCATTTTTATATTTTTTGCCTATAAAGAAGTTCCTTGCAAGTGATTTTTTGCTGTTTCATGAAGGCGCGTGATCTTTGAGATGACCTGGTGTTTGACAATTCTGACTTGTTCAGGTCAGAAAATGTTGTTATGATAAAGAATTGTTATTTTAGGGAGATAACTCGTGTTGTCTTAAACAGGATTAACCTTATTAACCAGTCAGTGCAATATATTCTAAAAGTAAAATTATTGCTTCGAGCTGAACATCATCACGTGATTTTTCTATTTTTAAACTCAATCACGAATTGATATTTTAACCTTTCTGAGTTTGCTTTGTTTTTTCGTTTCTCCCAAAGAGAAAAACGATCATTGTGAATATTGATATTAATGATAATGAAACGAAAATGGGAATAATTTTAATAAAAAGAAAAAGGAAGGGAAGGGTTTAACTAAAGAATCCTATGGGATTTTTTATTTTTAAAATGATTATAACTCGAGAACAATAAGTGATTCACACACCGGGTCTTCAGTTATGATCATGGGACATGATAAAATGTAGGGTAAGTCTCCAGGGATCACCCTCCCTGTCATTTGTCAATTTTCTTATATCTTGTGAACAGGCGATATCCCCACCCCCAAACCATATATATTCCTGTTTGTAATATCAAATTGATTTGAATGAAATACCGGGGTCCTCTCCGAGGGTTACCCCCACTCCCTGCCATTTGATAATGTTCTTATATCTTGTAAACGGTTGAGATCCCCTTCCCTATACCATATATATTCCTGTTTGTAATTTCAAATTGATTTGAATGAAATACCGGGCTCCTCTGGGGATAAACCCCACCCCTGCTATTTGAGAATGTTCTTATATCTTGTAAACAGTCGAGATCCCCACCCTAAACCATATTTATTCCTCTCTGTAAAGTATTATTGATTTGAATGAAATATACCAGGCTAGCCTTCATGGGTCTCCCTACCCTTGTCATTTGAGAATGATCTCATATCTTGTAAATGGTCGAGATCCCCATCCTTAAACCATATATATTCCTCTTTAAAATATCAAATTGATTTGAATGAAATATACCGGGCTAGTCACCGGGTTTACCCCACCCACTGCCATTTGTTAATGTTCTTATTGTCTCGCCTTGACGAAGTCAAAAGCGAGACTTAGGTATGCTGTTTCCGGCGTCGGCGGCGGCGACGGCGACGGCGGCGTCAACAATGTATTAGTTTGTGATTAGGTCTAGTTCATGGTGAACCACTAGTGGTAGGTCAATGATATTTGGTATGCAGTTGTATCAGCATTGGCACATCTCATTACCAAGGAGATTATTTGGCCCCGCCCCTCAGTCAAGGTCTATTGACTGTGAAACTTTCATAGTTTACATATATTAGTTTGTGATTAGGTCAATTTATGGGGAACCACTAGTGGTAGGTCAATGATATTTGGTATGCAGTTGTATAAGCATTGGTATATCTCATTTCCATGGAGATTATTTGGCTCCGCCCCCTTAGTCATGGTCTATAGACTTTGAAAATTTTGCTAAGTTAACATGTATTAGTTTGTGATTAGGTCAGTTCAAGGGAAACCATTAGTGGTAGGCCAATGTTAATTGGTGTTCAGTTGTATAAGCATTAGCACATCTCATTTCCATGGAGAATATTTGGCTCCGCCCCCTCAGTCATGGTCTATTGACTTTGAAACTTTTGCTTAGTTTACATGTATTAGTTTGTGATTAGATCAGTTTAAGATGAACTGCTAATGTTAAGTCAATGATATTTGGTATGCAAATGTATCGGCATTTGCAAGTATCGTTTCCATGGAGGTTATATAGCCCCAACCCTGATCATGGTTCATTGACTTTGAAACTTTGCATAGTTTACAAGTTAATGTTTGTGTTTAGGTTTGTTTAAAGTGAACGACTTATAATAAGTCTATGGTATTTGGTATGCAGTTGTATTAGCATTGACACATCTCATTCCATGGAGATTGTTTAGCCATGTACCTTCAGTCATGGTTCATCGACTTTGAATATTTGCATAACTTACATGTTAAAGTATTGCTATTTTAATTTCAACATTTGCATTATCAAAATTACAAAAGGCGAGACATATCTCTGTGATAACAGTTTATTTTTGTAAACGGTAGAGATCCCCACCCTAAACCATATATATTCTTGTATGGGACAATTTAACAAATCAAACGAAATATAGGAAAGTCCCAGGGGTCACCCCACCCCTCCTGTTTCAAAACTTGTAAACAGTCGAGACCCCACCCTAAACCATATATATTCTTGTATGGGACAATAAAACAAATTAAATGAAATATAGAAGTCCACGGGGTAACCCCACCCCTCATGTTTGAAAACTTTTAAACGGTCGAGATCCCCACCCTAAACCATATATATTATTGTAAGGGACAATAAGACAAATCAAATGAAATAAAGGTGAAGTCCCTGGGGTCACCCCACCCCTCATATTTGAAAACTTGTAAACGGTCGAGATCCCCACCCCTAAACCATATATATTCTTGCACAGGACAATAAAACAAATCAGATGAAATATAGGTGAAGTCCCTGTGGGTCACCCTCCCCTCTTGTTAGAAAACTTATAAAACGGTCAAATCCCACCCCTAAACCATATATATTATTGTATGGGACAATAAAACAAATCAAATGAAATAAAGGAAGTCCATGGGGTCACCCCACCCACTTTTGAAATGGTCTGGATAACCACCCTAAACCATATAATATTCCTGTTCGTTATTTCAAGAAGATTCGAATGACATGCAGGGTCAATCCCTAGGAGTCACTTATGCATATCACTTTACTAGACCAAACTATTTTGTACTGGAACTTGCCGTATGTCAGGCGACCATGGGAATGATGAATTATGGGAGCTTTGTTTGGGAGACTGTTACAATTATTACTTGTTTATTTTAATCTGCTGAGAGACCAGCTTACATATTATATTTATCAGTGTTTGTGTAAACAGAATTGTCTATTCAGTATTATTTTCCTCTCACGTGCATCACATCTTATTTATTATGTGGCATATTTGTTTTCCTATGAAATTACACATCTATAATTCTTACCCCAGATGCTTAACCACATGAAGCATTTACCTCTTATTTGAAATATAGATAGTCTTTGTTTCTACAGAAGTGAGAAGAACATTGGAAGTCAGAATGTTCTGACTTATAAAATCTGAATGTTCTAACTTAATAAGGTTAGAAAGACTCAGAATGATCTGAAGATACTGACTTATTTTTAATGTTTAGAGTATTTTAGAATATGAATGCACTTGTCATGCTAGTACCATAAGAAACCCTGACAAGATTGTGTTCCTAAACAACAATTTTAAAGATATTAAGAATAACAAGTGTACAATGGAACATAAATTACAAAGTTATAAGTGTTGTGAAAAAGCTATTTAAAAAAAAAAAAAAAAAATACAATAGATAGTTATCTTTCAACTTTTACATGTATTTAAAAGCAGTGAAAATATTATGGATTATATGTACGGCTTCTTGAAGGACAACAAAGTCACCAAATTTGGTCTGAATTTGTATGAATCTTCTCCTTGACCTTTTTTAACACTAATAATGTCAGCTTTTTCTTAACTAATTTTAAACATTCTTAATTATAATTAAATTTCCCCAACATTTTGCTTACAAACTCTTTAAATTCTAAAGTGAAATTGAAAGTTGTCTTCACAGATTCAATGTGTCTGAAAATGTTATATTGAAAAACAATACTTTTATATCCTCAAATAAAATGGGCATACCATGAGTTTAATGGTCATGCAGATATGCAATCCAGGAATGTTAACAATCATAGTTTAGATTACAGTTTATAGTAATAGGCAGAGTTTTCTTATATATTAATAACCAGAGTTATAAAGATGATTGATTAATAGAGGTTTAGTTATAAGTATTAACTAACTTTTAGTAATAAACAAAGTTAATTAATACTTATTTAACTACATGTATGTGATTGCAAGTGTATTAATTAACTTTGTTTGTTACTAAAAGTTAGTTAATACTTATAACTAAACCTCTATTAATCAATCATCTTTATAACTCTGGTTATTAATTATATAAGAAAACTCTGCCTATTACTATATATAAGTAAATACAGAATATTCATACAAAATTCAGACAGAAATACTGTAATAGGTCAAGTCATTAGAATGTGATGACTTTGAACATGTTGTAGTGATAGTTATGGCACCCATACAACATATAGGAATCAGTCAAAAGGAGAGAAAAATTCCTGAAATTTGTCACATAATGACATTTGTGAGTCGGAATAACAAAATAAGACTCATTATTCTCTCCATCTTTTCAAAAATTATGAACCAGATTTTATGCATATCCATTTTAATTTTTGACAGACTCTTTTAAGTCAGAACATGATTTGACCTGTTTAAGTCAATTTGCAGAACAAAATTTCCAATCAAAGCTAGGTGTACTTCCTTTAAGCCCTGCTTCTGAATCTGCCATTTTTGAGTTTATTATTTGATAAATTTTTAGAAACAATTAAGTCAAATGGTTATTTATTTAAGGGGATCTTACATATATTTTCTGTGTCTTTTAATGGACGTTCCCATACATTCATTTAATATTATATGGGAATGCCCGGCTTAAATATTTTAATAAATTTATTTTAGTTTTGGACTGACTTTTTAAGTCGGAACATGATTTGACCTGTTTAAAACAAAATATATTTAAATATTGAATATACCAAATAAACTTTTTATAGTCCCCATTATTGTGACTTATGGGGACCTCATTTCCTGTGTCTTTTATCTGGCTTTCCCATACATTTTAAATCAATATGACAAGACTAGACTTAGAAAGTGAAATATGTTTAGTTTTGACTGACTCTTTAAAGTCAGAACATGATTTGATCTGTTAAAGTCAGTTTACAGAACAAAATTTCCAATCAAAACTAGGTGTTCTTCCTCTAAGCCCCTAAATTTGAATCTGCTACTGTTTAGTTAATTGATAAGTTTTTTAGAAACAATCTAGCCAAACGGTTATTAAAATATTATTTTTGCAACCACAAGTTCCATGTGTTAACTTTACAGAAAAAAAAAGTCATGAAAATACAGAAATAAAATAAAATTTTAAGATAATTTGATGAAAATCTTTAAAAACAAAATGCATTTGAATATTGAATATACCAAATAAACTTTTTATAGTCCTCATTATTGTGACTTTAGGGACCTTATTTCATCCGTCTTTCATCTAGCTTACCCATACGTTTTAAAATCAATATGAAAATCTTAAGACTCAAAAGTTGAAATAAGTTTAGTTTTGACTGACTCTTTGAAGTCAGAACATGATTTGACCTGTTAAAGTCAGTTTACAGAACAAAATTTCCAATAAAACTAGGCTTTCTTCCTCTAAGCCCCCTTTTAATCTGAATCTGCTACTGTTGAGTTAATTAATTGATAAGTTTTTTTTAGAAATAAGTCAGTCATTCCATGTGTTAACTTAATAGAAAAGAAAAGTCATGAAAATACAGAAATAGAATAAAATTTTAAGATAATTTGATGAAATTTGTAAAGAAAATACATTTGAATATTAAATATACCAAATAAACTTTTTATAGTCCTCATTATTGTTACTTTATTATTGGGTGTCTTTTATCTGATTTCCCCATACATTCTTAAATGCATATGACAATGCCAGACTTAAAAGTTGCAATAATTAGTTAAAGTATAGTTTTTGACTGACTCTTTGAGGTCAGAAAATAATCTGACCTGTTTAAAACAAAATACATCTAAATATTGAATATACTAAATAAACTTTTTAAAGTCCTCATTATTGTGACTTTAGGGACCTTATTTCCTGTGTCTTTTATCTGGCTTTCCCATACATTTTTAAATCAATATGACAATACTAGACTTAAAAGTTGTAATAAGTTTAGTTTTGACTGACTCTTTGAAGCCAGAACATGATTTGACCTGTTAAAGTCAGTTTACAGAACAAAATTTCCAATCAAAACTAGGTTTTCTTCCTCTAAGCCCCACCCCTAATCTGAATCTGCTACTGTTGAGTTAATTAATTGATAAATTTTTAGAAACAATTCAGTCAAATGGTTTTAAAATAATATTTTTACAACCAAAAGTTCCATATGTTAACTTAACAAAAAGAAAAGTCATGAAAATACAGAAATAGCATAAAATTTTAAGATAATTTGATGAAATTTGCAAACAAAATACATTTGAATATTAGATATACCAAATAAACTTTTCATAGTCCTCATTATTGTGACTTTATTATTGGGTGTCTTTTATCTGATTTTCCCATACATTTTTAAATGCATACGACAATGTCAGACTTAAAAGTTGCAATAATTAGTTAAAGTATAGTTTTGACTGACTCTTTGAAGTCAGAACATAATGTGACTTGTTCATGTCAGTTTGCACAACAGGATTTACCTCAATGAAATATTAAGATATCAAATATACCAAATAAACTTTTATATAGTTCTTATAATTGTGACTTAATTTTGTGATCTTTTTCCTACTTGTAAACATACAATCTAACACTCACATCACAATCATGACAATGCCCAACTGTTACAGTTGCAATCCATTTAGTTTTGACGGACTCTTTTAAGTCAGAACATGATTTGACCTTTTGAGTCAGTTTGCAGAACCAAATTTCCAATCAAAGCTAGGTGTTCTTCCTCTTAGCCCCTTCTGAATCTGCCACTGTTGAGTTTATTAATTGATAAGTTTTAGAAACAATAAAGTCAAATGGTTATTTATCTTAGAGGATCTTGCATGTATTTCCAGTGTATTTTATCTGACTTTTCCATACATATCAGGCATAAAAAAAAAAAATCTGTGTTTCCGGTAACATCATTTTGAAAAATAGGGTTGGTAGGTCGGATTTTTTTTTTTTTTTTTTTTTGACATTGTAAACGAAATCCGGAAAATTATCATGGTTTTTCCAAGTCCGGGTCCGTAATTAGTTTCAAATACCGGAAGTGCGGCCATTTGCAATGTTTTTGAAGCACCTGCTGTGCAAATTTCTTTGATTTTAACCTATTTGGAATACCTTTTGACATAAATAAAATGTTTTACTGGCTTTCTGTGCCAGAAGAGACAAGTTAGATAAATAAATATGTCGATTAACAGAAGACTGTGTCAAAATCAGGGTCGGTTGATACCAATTTTTTTTTTTTTTGAAGATCCAATAGAAAAATTAGGGTCAGGGGCTAAAAAACAGGGTCGGTCGGGTTACCGGAAACACAGATTTTTTTCTCGGCCTCATTAATATCATATGGCAATGCCTGACTTAAAAATTTCAACAAATTAGTTTTGACTCATTTTTAAAGTCAGAACATGATTTGACCTGTTTAAGTCAACTTGCAGAACAAAATTTCCAATCAAAGCTAGGTGTACTTCCTTTAAGCCCTGTTTCTGAATCTGCCATTTTGAGTTTATTATTTGATAAATTTTAGAAACAATTAAGTCAAATGGTTATTTATTTAAGGTGATTTTACATATATTTTCTGTGTCTTTACATGTATCTGACGTTCCCATACATTCATTTAATATTATATGGCAATGCCCGGCTTAAATATTTCAATAAATTTATTTTAGTTTTGGACTGACTCTTTTAAGTCGGAACATGATTTGACCTGTTTAAAACCAAATATAATTAAATATTGAATATACCAAATAAACTTTTTATAGTCCCATTATTGTGACTTATGGGGACCTTATTTCCTGTGTCTTTTATCTGGCTTTCCCATACATTTTAAATCAATATGACAATACTAGACTTAAAAGTTGTAATAAGTTTAGTTTTGACATTGACTTGTTGAAGTCAGAAAATGATTTGACCTGTTAAAGTCAGTTTACAGAACAAAATTTCCAATCAAAACTTGGTTTTCTTCCTCTAAGCCCCCACCCCTAATCTGAATCTGCTACTGTTGAGTTAATTAATTGATAATTTTTTAGAAACAATTCAGTCAAATGGTTTTAAAATAATATTTTTAAACCAAAAGTTCTATATGATGAAGACTCAGGTAAATGTCAATGTCAACTCTTTGGTATCCAAATTTTATCCTCCAAAGTTGTAAAAATTTAATGTGCAATTAATTTATATCCGTCAGATAATACAAAATATGTGGATTGCAAATTCTCAAAACTCAGATTTATCTTTTTGACGACCGTGACAAGAACCCATTAGAAGCAATACAAGAATGGTGCTTTTACATATTTTTTTCTAACTAAATTAGAATGCATTACTAAGAACTTGGTTGCTGATGAAATTTAAAACTGATTAAAAGAAAAAAAAATCTGTGACAAGATACCAAAAGATACCAAATGAGGTCAACTTCAGAAATTAACTGATTCAAAACTCTACAATTAAAAACAAATCCAACAATTCAACAACACTTCTCTTTTCATTGTTTTATGATCTGTTTTGTTAAAACACTTGTAGTAAAAGTCAGTAAGATACACAAACAATGAACAAATTTCCAGAACATCATCATTTTTTCATCGATTTTTTTAAATAGTAGAGAATTGGTTATCTTATAAGAATGCGTCTTTTCTTCATAAGCTACCCAATATAATGTGTTATTGTGTTTATTATCCAATTAATCGCAAGGTAGACAGTACATGATAGTTACATGAGCTTAACCACTAACCACAGCTTTTAAGTAAGGTGCACCTTTAATTCAACTTTTTACAAACCAGTTCTTTTATGCGTTTTCTGACATCAGACTCAGACTTCTCTTGAACAGAATTTTAATGTGCGTATTGTTATGCATTTACTTTTCTTCATTGGCTAGAGGCATAGGGGAGGGTTGAGATCTCATAAACATGTTTAACCCCGCCACATTTTTGCGCCTGTCCCAAGTCAGGAGCCCCTTGCCTTTGTTAGTCTTGTATTTTTTTTTTTTATTTTAGTCCTTGTGTATAATTTTTAGTTTAGTATAACGTCCATTATCAATAGTATATATAATTGATAAGGGGCCAGCTGAAGGACACCCCCGGGTGCATGAATTTCTTGCTGCATTGAAGAGGTATTGGTGGCCTTCTGCTGTTGTCTGAGTTTTATGGTCGGGTTGTTGTCTCTTTGACACATTCCCCATTTCAATTCTCAATTTTATTTATATTATATATCTATGGGCAGGAATTGGTGTCAAAACCGGAATTCGGCAGGCAAATTAGATAGACTACTATGAAGGTAGCATGTGTACAGTGTACTAAATGTCAAGTTAGTTAATAGGACTATTAATTCACCTGAAACTACAATAACCAAAAACTTGATTTGGGAAAGAAGGAAAATGGTCCAATAGACAAAAAAAAAAAAAAAAAACACATGGAGCATATGATGTAGAAACAATTTTGTTTACATTGTTGAAGCAACAGTTTTAGTTTGGTTGTTTTTAAAACATTTTAAAACTTAATTGGATGCAAAATTCAAAGAATACCTGACTTTGAGTAAGGACAATACTTGGAGCCTCAATTGGTGACTATAGATGGAAAATAACCTTATTCTACCCAACAACTTCTTAATAAACTAGCTTGACCAAACAATTAAACCTGATTATTGATAAACTGAGACAGACATATGCAAAATAATCTGATCAAACTTTATTAAATTTATAAAAAACGAGATTTAGATCCCTTGAATAAACCAAAACAGGAGGCTCCAAAACAGTAACATCAACAGTGGACACTGTATATTTGGTGTCTTCCAGTGACCACAGATCTTTCCACCTTTTGAAATACTTGACCCACACACAGCCTGCATGTCCTTTATCAATGTATGTAACATTATGCACGTAGGAAAATAATAGACCCCGGCGCAATCTTTTGAAAATTGTATTTTCCTTTTTAAACAATATGAAAACAGTCTACAGAATATGCTTGCTACTATCCCGTTGGAAACAAAACGATGTTTAGACCTAATATTTCATATACCCGGCCGTAAGCGCTTAATCACATGTTAGCCACACGTTTCACGTATGACCGGAAATGATTTGGACTGAACGACAAAACAATTTTAATAAAAAAGTCAATAACTAGACTTCTGTTTCGTGTGACATGTAACGCATAACGATAACGTCATTTACTAACTTAATTATTACGAAGAACAACACTAGAATGTAAATAATCACTGATTTACCTGTTTGAACATCTCGCGAGAGTTCATATTTGCATATTGTTATGAAGAATTCAATTACAATAAAGCAGACTATACCATCTAAAATTTGCGTTACAAAATCGGAAACCAAAGTAACGCTACTTTTCTTACACCTGCTACAAAAATACTTACAGTTCTCGGCAATTTCTTCTGACTATTCTTTTGATCGATGCTCTTTATTATTTGAAGGCAACAGTTACGATTTTGCAGGCTACGATTATCTTTAAATCGGGCAGCGTTACGCACTTCGGAAGCGAAAATAACGCTAAGAAACGACATACAAAAGTGGCCGAATAATCTTAAAATTTGTTTATTTCAAATTCTCTAGGGAGATTAGAAAGCACCTATATTTTAATAGAAATAATAGCATCTGATAGTGGAGCAACAACTTCTCTCAACAAAATACAATATTTTATCACTTTTCTATCGTTATCGGAAACGGTCCCAACACCAAATTATTGCCCATATACCAAATAAACTTTTATATAGTTCTTATAATTGTGACTTAATTTTTGTGATCTTTTTCCTACTTGTAAACATACAATCTAACACTCACATCACAATCATGACAATGCCCAACTGTTACAGTTGCAATTCATTTAGTTTTTGACGGACTCTTTTAAGTCAGAACATGATTTGACCTTTTGAGTCAGTTTGCAGAACCAAATTTCCAATCAAAGCTAGGTGTTCTTCCTCTTAGCCCCTTCTGAATCTGCCACTGTTGAGTTTATTAATTGACAAGTTTTAGAAACAATTAAGTCAAATGGTTATTTATCTTATAGGATCTTGCATGTATTTCCAGTGTATTTTATCTGACTTTTCCATACATATCAGGCCTAAAACAAAAATCTGTATTTCCGGTAACATCATTTTGAAAATAGGGTTGGTAGGTCGGATTTTTTTTTTTTTTTTTTTGACATTGTAAACGAAATCCGGAAAATTATCATGGTTTTCCAAGTCCGGGTCCGTAATTAGTTTCAAATACCGGAAGTGCGGCCATTTGCAATGTTTTTGAAGCACCTGCTGTGCAAATTTCTTTGATTTTAACCTATTTGGAATACCTTTTGACATAAATGAAATGTTTTACTGGCTTTCTGTGCTAGAAGAGGCAAGTTAGATAAATAAATATGTCGATTAACAGAAGACTGTGTCAAAATCAGGGTCGGTTGATACCAAATTTTTTTTTTTGAAGATCCAATAAAAAATTAGGGTCAGGGCTAAAAACAGGGTCGGTCGGGTTACCGGAAACACAGATTTTTTTTCTCGGCCTCATTAATATCATATGGCAATGCCTGACTTAAAATTTCAACAAATTTAGTTTTTGACTCATTTTTAAAGTCAGAACATGATTTGACCTGTTTAAGTCAACTTGCAGAACAAAATTTCCAATCAAAGCTAGGTGTACTTCCTTTAAGCCCTGTTTCTGAATCTGCCATTTTGAGTTTATTATTTGATAAATTTTAGAAACAATTAGGATGTCTGCTGGTGTCGTTTTGACACTTTTGCGCACCGTAATTTATAATGAAAGTCGTAAAATGTAAACAGTGTTTGACAAAACTAAATCAATAAAATGGTTGAAATATGAATAATAGTTATAGATTAATCATTTTATAACATATATGTATGCTACTATTAATAAAAATAAACATAGACATCATAATTATACGACAATAATAAATCCCGCGATTTCCGGTATTTGTTTACATGGCAGCAGCCGACCACTTGACAGCTTCAACAGAGAGTCTAAAAGAATTTATAGATGTCATTTTACACCGTTTTGATAGTATTTTATATTTTTATAGTCTTTGAAATTTTATACATTATTTATCATGGGAAAACTTCGGCTTCGCAATAATGGCTTCAGAACATCGAAACAAGAAAGAAAACTTGTGTCCATTCGAGAGGGTCAACGAAAACGGTATTGTGAAGAGGATCATCATCAGGATCTAGCTTCAAAGTCAGTTCATACAGATCACTCATATGCTGTAACAAGTAAAAGATTCGTTCCAGATATTTCAAATATTGTTCATGAAGAAGTTTTAGACAATGACGGAAATAACTTGACCCCAACAGATGACTGGCGCGTTGGTCGTAGAGTAGTGGAACTTGATGTTATTGCTGACCACCTACAACAATGTAAACACTGTGGTCTACCACTGTCTCTTCATAACACTATTAATATAAAGACATATGGCTTGGGGTCAGTGTTAAAAGTGTTGTGTACAAATAAGTCGTGGGAACATCAACGCTATCCCAACTGGAAAACAACATGACCACAAGATTTGGGATGTAAACACAAAGTTAGCTTTAGGTAAATATAACAAAATTAGGCATGAAACACAATATCACACACCTATACCCCTCCAAAAAAAAAAAAATTATCTTCAATTTTGACCCCCATTTTAAAGAAAAAACCCTTTTACATCCAAAATAAAATTTTACCAACATTTTGTGTGATTTTAACTTCAAAATTAAGAAGAAAAACACACTTTGCATTTATACCCCATAAAAAAAAAGAAAACATTTTTGTAAAGAGCACACCAAAACCTTAATCCTGGGTTTTTATAAAACTCATTTTTTCCCTAAGGGAGTAGTATAGTACTTGTACTTTTTTATAAAAAAACGTTATTAAAAACACCCAAAAAAAACAACAAAAAAATTTCAAAAACAAAAATAAAAAAAAGGTCGGGAGAACACACCGCGAAAAAATTCTGTTGGATTTTGGAGAAAAAAATTTTTTAGAACCCCGAGAAATGGTAAAGATAGTAAAAAAGCTATTTTTGAGTTCCCATAATCCTAGGTAGCATTTTTGTAAAATTTCATCCAATTCTGAGCTGACTTTTTCAATGCTATATTTAGAAACGGTTATGCATAACCGGGGTAGTTTCCTAATATGATTATTATTGTTTTCTAGGTCTTACTTTTTGTAAAAAGTCACTTTGCATCGTCTTTGTCATCAGTTTTGTTTGTCGTCTAATACGAGGTAAATGTACACGAGCAGCATATTTGGCTGAAGTAAATATTCATGAGACAACTATCATGCGTAGCGTCGTTTTTAAAACTTAGTCATTTGTAATTTTGTTCATAGAAAGAACCTGTTATTTCTTCGCCTTTTAAATCAATTATTTTATAAGTAAAAGGAATTGTATTTAAAACTTTTCAATTACAAATATTTCTTTAGTCCAACGAGTAGTATAACCCTTTTCAAATTTACCTTTTTTTTGTTATTCTTACTCTAGTACCTACTTGAATTTAGGTTTTTAATTTTTCTTCCTTTTCTGGATATAAATTTTATACACTGTTAATTCATTTTTAATTTACTTGCTTGAACAGGTGTCATTTTAATTGAAGAATGTACTGTATTATTATAATTTTTAACTAATTTATCTAATATATCATAATATTTTAAAGTTTCATTAGCAGTAAAGTATTTATACATATGTTGTTTCATTGTTCCTATCCATCGTTCCACTACACTGGATTTTTCTTCATTCTCAGTTGAATATAACTTTATGTTATTATCTTTTAACAATTCTTTTACTTGTCGATTATAAAATTCGGATCCTTTATCTGACCAAATATATATTGGTTTTCTTTCTTTAAATAATGTTTTAAATGCTTCACTCACTGCTACTCCTGTTTTATTTTTCAAAGGGCTTAACCAACCATATTTACTAAAAACATCTATAACTGCTAATAAATATTTATAGTGTTTATTTTGTTTTGAATATGGTTGCATATCTATTAAATCAACTGCCCATGTTTGATCTATTGAATGAACATAAACACGTCTTTTAGGAAAAGATTTTACAACTCTATGATGTAGTTCATCTGCTAATTTATTTGTTAGATTTGTTTTAGACATTTTAAATATAACTAAAATTGTTTCTTAAAAAATGGAGGCAAAAAAGGATAAAATTTTATCCAAGCGAGGAGATTCATATAAACTTGTTTTGACAAAAGAATATAAACATAAAGCAAGTATTTATGTATTTAATTATAAAATTAGTCTAAAGGATGAAAAACCAGAAACATTTACAAATGCTTTTGATCACATGATAGATTATTCTATAAAAGATTACCCTAATGGAAGAATTAAAATAGTACCTATTCATGAAATCATAATTGCTAAACATAAAAGCTGGCCTATAAGAACATATAATACAGTTAAAAAGTTATTCATGGATCAAATGGAAAGATTATTAAATAGTGCTGAAGAATTAAATTTAGAAGAAGTTATTTTGAAGTTACTATTATACCCAATAAAAGAGGAAAAGGTAAAGCTTTTAAAATATTAGATGTCATAAATAAAAAAGTATTATCAAAATAAAAATGATGATACAATATGTTTATCAAGGGCAATTGTAACTTCTTTAGCTTCAAATAAGTTATTAAAAGATTTTACAGATTCTCAATTAAAACATATCAATGAAAGTAGACCATTACAAAAAGATTAGCTGAAGATTTGCATGAACAATCAGGAGTAGAAATAAAAGAAGAAGGAAATGATTTGGAAGATTTAAAAATTTTGAAAATTATCTTAATATGAGAATAATTATTTTTACATCAAATAGTACAGAACATATTTTATATAATGGTAATGAAGAATACAACGAACAAATATATTTATATTATCATGATGAACATTTTGATACAATAACAAACATAACAGGATTTTTAGCAAAACGTAGATTTTGTAAATTATGTTTAATTGGTTATACTGAACAACATACATGTAAAGATAATACAGTAACAACTATTAGAAAACAACTTGTTTGTGAAAATGTAATAAAACATATACAGGTAAAAACCATAAATGTGGTGAAAAATATGTTTAATATGTTACGAAAATACACGGAAAGTAATGAAGAACATTTATGTTATATGAAACCATCAGTACCAAAACAAGTAAAAATAATAAATATATATATTTTGATTTTGAAGCAAATCAAGAAACAGGAATACATATAATGAATTTTTGTATAGCTTACGATTTAGAAAATATTTACTGTTTTAAAAATAACTATGTAAAAGTATTTAAATGTGATTTCAATATTGATGATTTAAACTTGTTAGAATTAGACATAGATGATTGTTTTAGTGATGTAGAAAAATTAAATATGAAACCCTATAGGAAATTCTGTAATAGACAACTTTTGTAAATATTTCATAAGAGACAAATTTAAAGACTACACTTTTATTTCACATTATGGAAAGGTTATGATATGCAACCGATTTTAGGATACATTGTAAAAATAAAATTGAACATAACATAATTTCTTCTGGACTAAAATTAACAGCTATGTTTATTAAAGGAATAAATTTAAGATTTATAGATTCAATAAATTTTACATTGTGTGGATTAGCTGCTTTCCAAAAACATTTGGTTTTGAAGGTAACAAAGGATACTTTCCACATTATTTTAATACAACAGAAAACCAAAAATACAAAGGTAAATATCCTGATAAAAATATTATGGTTTTGATACTATGACTACCAAAAATAAAAAGAATTTGACAAATGGTATGAAACAAAAAGATAAAAATTTAAATTCTATAAAGAAATATTTTATTATTGTTTTTGGATGTTTTAATTTTGTCAAAAGGTTGTACATTGTATAAAAATTATTTTAAATATAACCAATAATTGTATTGATCCATTTAAATATATTACAATTGCTCAATGTTGTACAAAAATATTTAAAACATTAATGTTAACAAATGAAACAATTGGAATTCACAAAAGATGACAATTAAAGAAGTACATTCACAAAAATCAATACAATGGTTAGAGTATATTTCTTTAGAATATGGTATAATGATTCAACATGCTAAAAGAGCAGGTGAAAAGAAATTATTCATTAATAATAAATGTTATAAAGTCGATGGTTATTATTATGATAGAGAAAATAAAATGCGTAATGTTTATGAATTTTTGGATGTTATTGGCATGGATGTACAAAATGTTATAGTCCTGAAGAAATATGTAAAAAGATAGAAATAAAAAACTATGAAAGAGTTATATGACCAAACTAAAGAAAGACTTAAAACTATTGAAGATTATCTAAAACCAAATGTAAAATTCATACAATATGGGAATGTGAGTTTGATCAACAAAATATCCTGAAGTTGATCCACATTTAAAACCTATTGATAAAAGAGATGCATTTTATGGAGGAAGAACAGAAACTATTCAATTATACAATAATCTTTCTGATTTAAAAGGTAGATATGTAGATTTTTGTTCTCTGTATCCATCAGTAAATAAATATTGTAAATATCCTATAGGACATCCTATTACATATACAGATATTTCTGTAGATGATTATATAAAAATAATTATTTCGGAATAATGAAATGTAAAATATTACCACCTAAAGGATTGTATCACCCTGTTTTACCTTATAAACAATTAACTAGTGATAATACACATAAATTACTTTTTGGATTATGTAGAACATGTATGAATAAAATATCTTTTAAATGTAAACACATAGATGATCCTACTTTAAATAAACATGATAAAATACATGAAATAAAAGATGCAAAGAATGTAAAATATTAAAATGAAAATGTATACATTCTAATGAGGAAAGAGTTATAGTAGGAACTTGGTCTACAATAGAAATAGATAAAGCAATAGAAAAAGGTTATAAATTACAAAAATATATGAACTAGAACATTTTGAAAAACATCTACAGATATATTTAAACTTTATGTAGATACGTTTATGAAATATAAACAAGAAGCTTCAGGATGTAAATGTGATCCTAAATATTGTAAACCTGATTGTGAGAACGATAAAGAATGTAAACCAAAATACAATATATCATAGATAATGCTGCTTATAATCTAGATATTGACAAAGTTAAACACAATTCGGGATTAAGATTTATAGCTAAAATATGTTTAAATAATTTATGGGGACATTTTGGTATGAGAGATAATTTTACACAAAAGAATATTGTTTTACTTTAGAACATATAACTAAAATAGTATTTAATGAAAAATATAAAGATATAAGTACCATGATATTAGATGAAAATATTGTATTAACTGAATATAAAGAAAAGAAGAATATTCTAAACCTAATCCAAGTGTAAATGTTTATATAGCTTTATTTACAACAGCACATGCTAGATTAAAATTATACGAATTATTAGATATTCTACAAGAAAGAGTTTTATACATGGATACAGATTCTTGTATTTACAATGATGATGGTTCTGAAGCATGTAAAAAGTAGAAAATATGATGGGAAGTAAATTAGGTGATTTAACAGACGAAATTGTTTCAAAACACAATGCTAATCACATAAAACAATTTATATCTGCTGGTCCAAAAGATTATTCAATGAAACTAGATACAGAAAAACTAGTTAGCTGTTGTAAAGGTTTTAGATTAAATGCTGAAGTTGAAGAAAAGATTACATTAGATAAAAAATAAAAATAGTTACTGATGAAAATGAAAATATGAAACTGTAAAATATGACAACATAAAATAGGAAAAGATCATCAACTTAAAACAGTTAAACAAGTTAAAGCTTATGATTATATGTTTGATAAAAGAATGGTATGTTATGAAAATGAAAATCTAATTAGAAGTTTTCCTTATGGATATTAAAAATATATAATTTAAATTTTATTTTAAAAATAAAAGACTAAAAATGATTGAAGCTTATACCGAGAAAGATGATCCTTATGCTAGAGTTATATTAGGAAAAATAAAATTATCAAATTATCAGATATGTTGTTTAAGAGATGATGGAGAATGTCCTTTGACATCAAAACAAATGGAAGTAATGGAAAAGTTTAAAGGTAAAAGTTATCTAAGTTTCCTCCTGGTTGGGATGCTTTCATTAGACCAGATAAAGTTTATGAATATGTTTTGAAAACCATGTTCTGAAATTTAATTTATTTTGTTATTTCTTTATAACCCTCTTTAAAAACTTTAATCAAAGGAATAATATTTTAGATTTAAATGTATCATTTTCTTCAAGGTAATCATCGCTTCGCTCGCTTATTTTAATTTCCAAACAACAAAACCTGTTAAAACCATTCCACCAACAACAAATGCAATTTCTATTTTTTGATCTTCTGATGGTGTATAAAAATCACTTAGTTTAGGTTTGGGTGATAATGGAGTTAATTGTTTACTTGTAATGTAATAGTATTGTTTCATTGCTTGGTCAACATCTTCAAAAGTCTGAACCGCATGATGTTCCTTTTGTAATTGTTCATTGATAAAATCTAATCTTTGTATTCTTCTTTTATTCCAATCTGCTTGTGCTTTTTCTAATTTTTCTATAGCTTTATCATGTCTTATTTTCTCTTCATTTGCATTACTACCCATATGTGAAAATAAATAATTACTCCCCGAAAATGCAAAAGCATTTGTTATTGCCCCACCAAGCATCATTGCTAAAGCACTTGCCATTTTATAAAAACAAAATAAAATAAAAAATAAGTAAGCAATCAGTTTATTACTTCATGATATCAGCAGGTATAATACCTTGCTTAATCAACATATCTTTTGTTGCCATTGCAAGTAATATATCAATGGATAACATTACAACATCATTTACATTAAAATCTACTTTTGGTGCTGGTCTCCTTAATACCTTTTACCTATTTCTGCATATCCAACTGTTAACAATGTTTCCACTCCAGCATGATATAACATATTTGCTATTTGTTTTCCGTCTTTGGTGTTGACATTTTATATATTAAATTTTTAAATTCTCACTTTGTTCGCTCAATTAAATTCAAAAGGATCAATTTCTTTCTTTTGTTTTTCTGGTTTTGTTATTTCTTTAATCATTCTTTCTGGTTTCTTACTTTGGTTGTAAAAACAATCCCAATCCAACAATACTTATAGGAAAAAGTACAAATTTGTAATCAACTAGGAACTGGAGTGTTTCTTGACAGAAGGATATGTTCGTTTGATTCATAATCTGTTTCTGTATCAGAATCTTTTGTTATTTGTTTGATTTTGAATTTTCTTTTTAATTTTTCCACTTCTTTTTTCTCAATTCTGCATTTCTTATTCTTACTTCTGCACCTTTCTTACCAGCAGCTACTCTTTTGGGTCTTTTGGTTTGGGTTTTTAAATACTTTTTTTTTCTTCTTTGTTTTCTTTTTGTTCAGGATTTTCATTCATCATTTTTATGTCATTATTTTCATCTTTTTTCGGAAATCGAGCGAAGCGAGTGGTTCGATATGTCTTGCTGTTGTTAATATTGCAGTAAAAGGAGCAAGATACATTCCATATCTATAGTACAGTTCACAACATGTATTAGTTAAAGCATTATTGATAAAAGGATCTTCCTCTAAGTCTTGTATTAAAATTGGTGGATTGACAACTTTGAAAACTTTGATACACCCATGACATATAAATTTATAAAAGAGTTTCCTAATGTCTTGGTCATACTAGCTCCCAATCTTGCTTCATATTTACAGTATAGTTTGTTTATTTGCTCTGTTGTCATTTTATCAATATCTGACAGTTGTAATTCTTTACCCAGATATTGTTTACTACTCCCACCAGCAACAACGGATGATAATCTTTCGCGTTTTTTTCTTGAAGGGAACCGTTCACTTCGCTCGCTTCATCATCAATATTTATGTTTTCCACAATTTGCTCGCTTAATAATTCTTCAGCATTCATTTTATACGTTTCAAAAACGGATATAATTTATTTTAACTTTAAAAATTAAATACAACATATCCAACCAATGATAAGACTGCAGTGTTTGTTGCAATTGTTAGTATTTCCAACAGCATTGCTTTTTTTATTGCTTATTTTGGTTAAATTACTTAAGAATTACTTAAGCATTACTTAAGCATTATTTTGCTTATTTTGGTTAAATTACTTAAGAATTACTTATTTTGGTTAAATTACTTAAGAATTACTTAAGCATTACTTAAGCATTACTTAAGAATTACTTAAGCATTACTTGAGAATTGCTAAAAAAAAATCAATTAAGTAACCAATAATCAGTAGGTTGATCTGTCTTTAATATTAATTTACGATGTTTCTTTTTTTTAAGTTCTTCCTTTATTCTTTGTCTTTCTTCCAAAGTAGGAATAACATCATTTTCTCTTAGGCAATTATCAAAACTATCTCTATCTTTTGTGTAGAACATGCATAACCATTTTGTTTGTTCTCTTAAATCTTTTAAAACAGAGTTGTATCTCTGTGAAATGACCCACACTGATTGTTCCGCATGTCTTCCTGAAAATGCAAGCTCGGACAGCATATCTTTTTCTTTGTTAGTTCTTTTGTTGCACTGCAGTCATCAATGATATATAATGTTGGATGACCAGCATATTTTTAAAGAACATTCTTAGTAGTTCTTGTAGCTTCTCTTCTTCATAAAGGGAACCGTTCGCTTCTCTCACTTCAACAATAGGATTAACAATTATTAGATTTTTGTTTTGGTTTCTAACATCACCAATCCATTCACGATTTTGTATGCTTTGTTCCATTGGATGGTTGGACAAAGTATGACTATATATTTGAAAACTCCACTATATTCTCCTTCTAATAAATCAAGAACAAACTCTGTTTTTCCACATCCTGTTTGTCCACATATAATAGCACAATGGGGATATTTTGGTAATTCATAAAGGAATCAGGTGTATCTCGCTCCGCTCGTTTGTTTCATTTTTAAGGGGAACCGCTAGTAATTAACTTCTTTAAATCTTCCATCTTCAAAATTAATTTGTGCATCTTGTATAACAAACAGATAAACATTTATTAATTTATTTGCTCCTGCTGTTTTAGTTATTTGGATAGTAATACCTTCAGAAGCATTTTCAATTCTTCTACCTGAACCGTGTAATGAGTTGTCATCTGTTGAACGTAAATCTAACCATAATGCATAATTAGTTGTAAGATATTTTTCTAATGTTGTATAGGATAAATTTAAATCCTTTAAAACTTCTTCTGTTGTTTTATTTCTTTTGAATTTAAAGCAAAGAATTTATTTATTTCATCCCATTGTTGATATGCTTTCATTCCTTGACTGTATAGTTGATTTGGAACACCTTCTATTGTCATTTCTACTTTTGTTATGTTAGGATTATAATAAGTTTCGGTACTTGTTCTTTCAGGATCTTCGAACAACATTAGAATTCCTTTCATACTTCTAGCTGGAACATTTAAATTTATATTCCACAATGTATCAGATTTGTTTTGGTTATTTTTCTATGTCTTAGTATTCTATCGTACAAAATAACCATCTTACCATTAACTTGTTGTCTTATCTGTCTTGCTAATTCTGCATCAGTAACCATATCAAATTCTAAACAAATGTTTTGATTGTATAACTTGCAGATGTATCTGTTGATTTAATAACATTGCTATAATTATTAAATGTAAGTTCATATTCAAGTCTATCACCAAGACCTGCTTGATAAAAAGGCATATGAGTTTCTAATAGTTCAAAATCAAGTGGGATACAAAATCTTGCACCATATGCAGTTGCAATTGCTTCATCACCTATGTCTGATGATTTATCATCCGCACCAACTCTGTGTTTTAACATGTTTGTTTCACCAATTCCTTGGTATACCATATTTAAACGTTCAGATGTAGATTTCCATAAATCAACATAACAATGATAAATATCACTATCATCAATTGACATAATTTCATTTCCACTTATACGAATTGTTGTTTTTTTAACTATTGTTCTTCCTATGTTTTGATATATAGTTGCATTGTCGTCTGTAGATGTGAGTTCTATTTCAAATGCCAATCTGGTTGTTCCAGGAACAATAACATCATTATTGCTTAGATTGGGAATCTCACTAATAGCTGTTGATTTTGATCAATAGTTGAAGGATTATTTGTTATTGATACACTTTGACGAATACCTTTCACACCACGGGGTTCTCTTATTTTTCTGTAAGGATTTAATTTGTTTCCGTATGCCGACATTTTTAAGGATTAAATTTGTTAAAAAAATAATTCAATTACCACTGATACTAGAGTATTGATACATAAAGGATTATTAGTCATACTAATAAAACTTATTCTATCTCCAGCCTTAACTTCAAAAGGTGTATAAAAGTTATTAAAACCGTGTGTAACACCTTATCCAAACTCATTTTGTAACTAGTTGACTTATCATTAACCATCATCTTAATGGCTATAATATCTGAGCTTGTTCTTAAACTTACTAAACTAATACCCAATATTTGTCCTGGAAAGTTCATTAAATAATAACCACCACCATAACCAAAATTAAACTTTTTATTTCCATGTATTGGACCATCAATTCCAGCATATATACTTATTATTTTTCTGTCTGGTTTATTTTAATATTATCAACTATATTTTCAACATTTAAAACTCTGATGCTTAGGGCAGCGACACTCCGATGTAAATTTTTATCCTTAGTATCCATTGTTTGAAGCTCACTCTTCATATTTAATATTTCCTTTTTTATTTCCGATGTATCTACGTTTTTTTTTTGACACCAAGTATGCTCATTTTATTAAATAAATTATATAACTTCTAAAACACAATTAATTGGTAAATGATTAATTATCTTGTTATTATTTTTGTCTCTAATTTCTAATTTCAATTCTGTTATAACATCATTTACTAAACACTTATATTCCGGATGCTCAAATCTCGCTGTTATAACTTCACCAAACTCTTTATTCTCAACTGGAATAACAGCCAATAATGTACTTGGCTTACCATCAAGATAATTATGAGAAGTGCTAACTTGTTCCAAATGGATATACAATGATTTATGGATAGCAAAATCTACAAATTTTTTTCCAAAATGTAATTCATTAGGTTCGAATTTACGTTCATTATTAAATCCTAATATATTTTTCAAATCTTCATTTATCCTTAACTCAATAGGAGTGTTTAATGACGCAATACCATTTGTTTCATTTACGGATAATACAATATCTTTTTTAAATTCATCCGCTATTTGTTGGAAACTATAATAACCATCTTTAATCCTATGAAGTCTTTCTCCTGTTTGTCTTATAACTCCATCATAAACATTATACCAACCTACACTATATCTTATAGATTTTAAACCAATACGTTTATTTCCATCTCTGTTATCAATGTATTGTTCTAAGTTTATTGTATTATCAATATTTGAAATAGTATGAAACATTTTTAATATAAAAATGATAACAAAAGAATTTAAATATAATCCTAATGTTTCATATAATCCAGGTATTAAATATTCTAAAAAGATATAAATCTTGTCGATCAAATAATATTTGTAAATCAAAAGAAAACTTTAAAACAGCTTTCCTGATTTATTTCAAAATATCAAAACCCATCATTACACACCAACGAACCATGGAATACATGGATTCATTCTTCGTTTGATTGGTGGCAATGTCAGTTAAACTTTGCAGTCTGGTGTGCAAGTACAGGATGTGGTGTTTCTTATAATGATCATATACAAAATACTTCAAATCTTACTAAATCACTTTATATGTTTCATTTATATTATTGTATTGCCAGAATTTTAAAGAACTTAAATCACCTTTACCAACAGATTCTTCTTTCTGTTATTACAAGAACCCATATGACAAAGCTGCATATCAAAATTATGCAATGAATTTGATGTTTCTCCAAATACAGATTGGAGACAAAAGTAGAATCATCATCTAAAGGATTAGGAACTTTTTCTGAATATTATAAACCAAGTGGTGAATACAGATATCATCATTCAGGGATGGTCCTTCTTTAATATTCATGATACAATTCGTCATACAAAAGATATAAGTATGGCTTGGGCAACATTTATATTAGATAAATCAGAGGGTTTTACAAAAGCAGGTATTGAACGTATCAATGAAAGTATTAGAATGTTTGTATGGGCATTATTAGGGCACAATCTCAAACAAGGGTAGAAATATTAAAAGTAGGAACAGGATTTGATGCACAAAACAATTCTTAGCAAATGTACAAGATGTAATAAATAGTCCTATCGATTTACCCACCCAGATATCAAATTATCAAAATGTTTTAAAATACGCAAGAAGTAAAGTTGATTATGCTTATGGACTTGGTTTATATATGTCTCCCAGTGATATGGTATTACAAATTGGAAGTATTGTTGGTTATAATAATAAAATTATAATTGCAACAGAAAATCAAACACTTGGGTTAAATGATGATTTAAATAATAAAATTTTGATTTTACCGGTCTCGATCCTGTCGATTTCCAACCAAATAAACCAAAACCGATTCAACAATCTCAATCAGAACCAAAAAAATCAGAACCAAAACCAGTTCAAATAGAACCAACACAAAAAAATGAATATGACGAACACGAAGATAATAAAAAAGCAATAATATTTGGAAGTATTGTATTAGGTATTACAGCACTTATTATTTATAAAATTTATTAATTTATTTTTTTAAATATTCCCTAGCAGCAGCATACAATAAACCAACAACCAAAACAAGAAAAGCCAATAAGTTGTTTGCAAACCAATTTACTACGTCTTTTGTTACAGACAATAACCAAGATACAATAGAACCTATAATACCTGGTAATGCAGCTGCTAATTTTCCTGCAAGAAAAGATAATAGTTTTCCAAGATTTTTTAATTGTTTTTTTATCCAGTCTTGTACACCACCTTTTGATGGTGGAGGAGGAGGAGGAGAAGGAGAAAAAGTAGTTCCACCAGTAAATGTTTCTACTATAACACCAATAATCATTCCAAAAGCAGTTAAAATACTAACTATTGTAATTCCTTGTTCTCTGAATAATGTTCTTATTCTTTCACCTAATGTTGTGTCTTCTTTTAATACTTTACGTATTGTCTCTTTAATTCTGTTTAATTGACTACGTAGTTTTCTTTATTAATATTAATTACTTCTAGTCTCACACTTCTCTCAGATTCCAACTCTCTTATTCGACTACTTATTCTATTTGTTTGAAATTCATCATTATCTTCTTTAGCTTGTTCTAATTTGGTATTTTCTTTTGCTAAGTCTTTTTGTTTCATTCAGTTTTGCTAATTCATTTGCAATCTCTTCTTTACTGTTGTCATTGCATTGATTACACTATCCATTTCTCTTTTGTCATACCTGTTTGAGTTTCCATTTCTTTATAAGTTGCCCTTCTTCTATAAAAGAAGTTTCCATTTCTTCGTAAGTTGTCCTTCTTCTATAAAAGAAGTTTCTATTTCTTTTACATATGTTTCTGAATTACTTGCTGTTTCTAATAATTCTTGTACTTCTTGTTGTGTAGATATTTCTTGTAATGGAATTTCTATATTATTGAGTTCACAAATTGGACCTTCATTTAACATTTTTGAAACTCTGCTCTACCTTCTATTGTTCTTTCAGGAAGTCTATAATCATCTACACCTAAAACATCTCTAACAAAATTAACACCGTATTCTCTTTGAAGAGTGATAAATTTATAAAATTTTAATACTCCTTTTTATAATATGTTAATGCAATTTCCTACCATATTCATATTCTACATACAACATTGTTCTTCCATTAAAATCTTCTTTGGTAAAAAATATTTATAATCTTTTTTGAATATAATTCATTATTTTGTTATAAAATCTTTTATCATTTTTGGTAATTTCTTTTTGCGAATTTTAGTGTCATTTTCTGATAAATCTCTTAATTTTTCAAATTCCTTATTTATATTATTTTGAAACTCTTCATCATCTTGAAAAGACTTTTTCTTCTTCTTCATCATAATCATTATTTTTAAACTCAGGATTATCAAACTCTTCAGCCATTTTATTCATCTAAAATATTAGATAATAAACAATAAAAGAACCTGTTAAAACAACTTAAGATAAAAATAATTAAATTTTTATTTAACATTATTTTACATTTTTACTAATTTTTCTTTTGTTTCTTCATCCATTTATTTAATTAAAATTGATTCATAGTTTGGTGGATTTCCGTTATCAACTAAAATTCGTATAACGATTTTATTAAAGAAAATCAAAGATTTTCCATTTTTTTTTAATTCGTTTTTACTCTATTTTCTGTTTCCTCAATTAGTTTTTTCTTTCATCATCTGGTAAACTTTTTAAAATTACTTTTTTAATTTTTTCATCTCATTAAATTTTTCTAATTCATCTAAAATAAGTTTAAATTCATCTGCACTTATCTGTCCGTCAGTTAAAGATTTTGATATTAAATCTTTTATGCTGTTTAACTTGCATTCTGCCATTGTTTTAATTTCATAATGTTTTTTGATTTTGTTGTCAACTTTCTTCTAATTAATTTAACTAGACCTCCTAAACTTCCACATACAACAGCTGCAATTTGTATGGGAAGAAAGATAGGAAAAGCAATTCCTATACCAGCTAAAACAACAGATGTCGAAATTAAACTTGTATCAACACCATCAGTAACATTAACTCCACGTTTATATTTTTGTATAGTGATTTTCGTTTATCTCTCTCATTTATTAATGTTTTTCTATTTCTGTTATTTTTGTAGTCTATAATTTTGTCCATCTTCTATAGGTAATTCTGGATATAATGGTATATCCATTGATAAATCAGGAGCTGTAGGTTGTTTCATTTTAAAAGTAAAATTGATTTTTTTTTCTCCAAAATCCAACAGAATTTTTTGCGGTGTGTTCTCCCGACCTTTTTTTTTTTTTTTTTTTTGAAATTTTTTTGTTGTTTTTTTTGGGTGTTTTAATAACGTTTTTTTTATAAAAAGTACAAGTACTATACTACTCCCTTAGGGAAAAATGAGTTTTATAAAAACCCAGGATTAAGGTTTTGGTGTGCTCTTTACAAAAATGTTTTTTTTTTATGGGGTATAAATGAAAAGTGTGTTTTTTCTTCTTAATTTTGAAGTTAAAAATCACACAAAAATGTTGGTAAAATTTTATTTTGGATGTAAAAGGGTTTTTTCTTTAAAATGGGGGTCAAAATTGAAGATAATTTTTTTTTTTTGGAGGGGTATAGGTGTGTGATATTGTGTCATGAACACAGAAACACATGAAATAAAAATTGCAAAAAACATTGCATGAAAAAACACAGTGAAAAGATCCCTTTCCTGAAGACGTGAATTAAAAAGGTAGACTTAGGTAAGGTTCACTATATAGTATTTATACAGAAACTAAAATGATAAAAGCTGAAGTCAGCTGATATCCCTATAAATCAGAAACTTTATATCCATGGACTAAAGAAAATTTGGAGAAACTCCATCTTAAAAAAGTATTTGTATGGTTGGGCATTTGACTTTCTGGGGGAGGTAGTCTTCTCATGTCGATTGTTTCACCTGCTATGTGGGCCAGATGATTTTTTCCATATATGTTCAATGTGGAAAGTTTTTTTTTTATTGGCGAAATGCGGGCCAGATTATTTTTAAAATCCAAGTGCTGGCCAGATATTTTATTTTGACAAAAATTAGGGTAGGGATATTTTTCCAAAAAAAAACAGCCACCCTCCCTCCCCAGAAAGTCAAAATGGTCTGTGCCTATTCTGTATTTGATCATAAAACATTATTAGGTTGATCAGGCCCCATACCAATTCAACCTGATTTGGGCTGATTAAACTGTGGGTGTCAGATTTAATTGAAACAACATGAAAGTGTTTGGTATATTTTCATATTGGGTAAGAAGGTACTAGAAAAAATATTTTTATTTATACAGCCACTATAAAATAAAAAAAAACAACATGTATACATGTATGTAATAAGCTTTGAACATGATGAATATGACAGTCTTGTCATGATGCTGTCTTGTCTAATAGAAAATAAAGGAATATGGATTAAATGTACATGAGACAAAATCTCACAAAATACATAGAAGAAAAAAAAGAATAATGAATGAACAGGAATTTTAGAGTGTAGAGTCTTCAACAATGAACAAATCATTCATACTGCCCCTAAGGTTGACTTAAGCAGTACTATTGATAAATATAAACCACAGTTCACCATCTTGGTCCCCACTTGCCTAAGGTTATATACTGCAACTGTTCTATTTGAGCAGTCAAAATGCATTGACCTTATATTTTTTTGTGATATTATGACACTGACCTAATATCACTTTATTTATAACATTGACACAAGATTTCTGTACAAATGTTTCTATGACCTTAAACATGAATAGAACTGCACTCAATTTTAATTTTGTCTGTGTTGCAGTTCTGAAAAAATATAGATGGTCACCTTTAAAATTTTCAAGAACTTTTCAAACCAATTTTGATAATTATAAAACTAATCAGTTATCTCTATTATATACTGTTCTTACAAATTACCAATTTTGTTGGTATTTTGGTTATAATGCCAAACCTATAGGTATTATAGGTATAATGATTTAATGAATAGTTAAAAAGCTAAAATGTTCAGTACAAACTAAATTCAGATGGTCACCTTTAAAATTTTTCATAACTATTCCAAATCAACTTTGATTTTCATAAAACTTATCTGTAATCTCTAGTATATACTATTCTTTCAAATAACAAAATCAATTAAAAAAAATTAAAATAAATAGTTAAAAAATATAATTAAGATTTATATGTTTTCTAAATATATTTTAGCTGCTATTGATCTTGGACTTGGAGAACACCAGATAAATGGCCTTCTTTCCATTCTTAATATCCCTACAGTCAGCCACTGCATGATTGACAACAGAATAAGAGAAGTTGGAGATGTCATTGAATCTGTTGCAGACGAGTCAATGGAAGAGTGGACAGAAAAAGAAAAAGAAATGACTAGAGAGTATGATCATAATTATTAGTTTATCACTCCTATTTTAACATGTATATAATGATATGAATAATATCCATATTCATGATCTAAAATTTTATTCTTTGAAAATAAATATACAATACATATTCCTTTTCCGAAAATATAAAACTTATTTGGCAATCTTTAAAAAAACAAGGAAAGGCCAGCTTTCAGCATGTTTTGTAGCAAGCACAAATACATCTACATTCCATTTCATTCCTTAACATTATAATGTACCAGAATGACCTAGCTGATACAACTCCATGTAATAACACTATAAGTTTTATAAGTTGATGATGATGGGGGTGATTAACCATCTTGACTGGCTGTGCTTGCACGGTCGGCTTTATTAGGTCGCAAAAGGCGTCATTGTAGGATAATTTATATTACACTCCCCCTGTTTTCAAATTATCTGATTTTGTCTGTCTATATTTCTCATAAGGCCAACTCCTCCATTACGGATGGACCAATATTAATGAAACTTTACACAGTTATAGTACACAACCTGAGGCTGTGCATGAAGGAAAATATTTAAGGTCAGAATTATTTCAAGGAGATAATTTAATTTATTTAGTTTTATATAGCAATAAATGGCAACAAATCTTCTAAGCGCAATTACTCCTAAACGGTTCAATCAATAATGATGAAACTTCACACAGTTGTTGTACACCACGTGAGGATGTGCATGAAAGAGGATATTTCTTTTCAGAATTTTTATCAAGGAGATAATTGCAAAATTTTACTTAGTTTAAATATCACAATATAGGGTTAAATTCAGTAAATAAATATACGTCATCAGGGACCGCCCATTTAGGGAGAGCTTTCTGTATAACACTGAAGTCATATGCTCTTCTGATTGGTAGATAATGTTTGTAATAAAAAATTTGGCAGATGGATCAAAACTAGAGTTGAAAAAAATAAAAATAAATGCTGAATGTACTAAATTTTTTACTACAGGGTTGAAAAGTAATGGGGTCAGTATAGGAATTCAGTGCGAATCTACATTGTTTGTAAACAAGGCCATGTGAATGCCCAAAATGCCGCATGACCCTATGTTTTATTGTTGCAAAAGATAGGGCTACATTTGTACTTTCATGAATGTTATATGAAAGTTTCCAATTTCTAAAGGTAAATCAGGTATAAATTTAATTCCATACATAGATTAGCATTAAAGTCAATGGGAGATTTTTACTGAATTTACCCCTATACATTGTAGGTCTTGTACATGTAAGCACAACTAGTACTCCTCCTAAATGACTGTAGCAATATTAATGAAACATTACACAGTTGATTTACATTACCAGAGAATAGGCATAAAGGAAGATGTTCTTGGTCTGAAGTATTTAAAGGGAGATAATTGAACTTACTTTATATAGATGTAGTTATTTTTGTTTTGTTTCCATACACTTACTTAAAATATGCAAAGACAGATAACTCTTGATCATTATTAATTTTAAATGTTCTGTCATTTTAATATAGCTATGTAAATGTATGTGTATTCCTTTTATTTAAAGGCATTAATAGTAGTGGTCGACACATTCATTCTGTGTCAGAAATCTTATATGCTGTGTTAAATATATTTAATCACAATCTTGTTAAGCTATATATTTTGTGTTAAAATATTTTATTTTATAGTTTGTATAATTATTTCCTTCAGATCTGATGGTAATGACAATGTAACAGTCTCGGTTGATGCTGCATGGCAAAGAAGAGGCAGTGGCAGATCTTATGACAGCCTGACAGGTAAACCCTTTTATCCTGATTTAGAGTAATGATTGATCTGACATTTAAAAAAAATAAATACAGATGTATACATGTACACAATGTATAATACAAAACATGCAGTTTTTATGATATGCTTAATGAGGACCCAAAATTTGTATGCGATACCCTATAGTAATCAGTTTGTATGTCCATCGTGTCTGTCAGCATTTCTTAAGTTGTACGATAACTCAATTGATCGATTAAAGTAAAATTTAAGACATTATGCTAAGCATCATTAGAGTAAGCTTCCTTTTGATTTGCAAGTATTTCCAATTTTTTTGTTTCTGAGTAATGAACTTAGGATGCGTCTTTTCGTGACAGAAGTATTTGATCTCTTTTTTGTTGGAGGATACATCATTGGATTTATGATAGGATTAAACTCATTTTTTCTAGAAGTTATTGATGTGTAAACTCAGTCGGTTAACTCACAAATTGAATAAAAGTCCGAAGGACTTTTATGTTAAGTTTGTGAGTAAGCGACCCAGTTTACACATCAATAACCTCTAGAAAAAATGAGTTTAATCCTTATAATTCTTTATCCGAACATTATTTATTATTTCTTTTTATTTTAACTTTCTTTACGCCCCCGAATTCCATTTATATGTCGCGCATGAATACACATCAACGTTATGTTTCCATAGGCAACGTTAGTAGTTTCGGCAACATGGTTTATCGAAGTGTAAACCTTGAAAAGAAACTCTAACGGACCAATCACATTCAAGTATTTGTGGATATGCAAATCATATAAGAATTATAATAGGATTAAACTCATTTTTTCTAGAGGTTATTGATGTGTAAACTCGGTCGGTTAACACACAAACTGAATAAAAGTCCGAAGGACTTTTATGTTAAGTTGTGAGTAAGCAACAAGTTTACACAATAATAACCTCTAGAAAAAATGAGTTTAATCCTTATAATTCTTTATCCGAACATTATTTATTATTTCTTTTTATTTTAACTTTCTTTACGCCCCCGAATTCCATTTATTTGTCGCGCATGAATACACGTCAACGTTATGTTTCCATAGGCAACGTAAGTAGTTTAGGCAACATGGTTTATCGAAGTGTAAACCTTGAAAAGAAACTAACGGACCAATCACATTCAAGTATTTGTGGATATGCAAATCATATAAGAATTATCAATTCATAATGAACACACTTTACAACAGTTACAACACTTGCAAAAATGACTTTAAATGGATACACTGTCAGTTGATTCAGTTTGTTAGTTTTCTTAAATAATCATATTTATTTAATATTTATTTCAAACAGGACACTGCTCCATGATTGGTTCGAAAACAGGAAAAGTAATCAACTACAAGTGGAGATCTAAAGCCTGTCGAATTTGCCAGAGAGCAGAGATATCAGGTAATATTCCTAGAGTTCATAAATGTAATAAAATTTTACAGGAAGTGCTAAAGCCATGGAACCCGATATGGTTGTCGATATGGTCAAGGAGTCACGATCAAAGGGTGCTAATATAACTGCAATTATTGGAGATGAAGACACGACAACCATTGCCAGACTACGTGCAAAAGTAGATCCAACAATTGTAAAACTATCAGATAGCAACCATATGAAAAACCCATTAGAAATCGTCTGTATGAGCTCAAAACAAACATTCAACTCTATCACCTAAAGTCATCAGTTATATAATGAAATGCTTCAATTACCTAATTGCTCAAGGTAAAGGACAGCCAAAAAGATTGAAGTAAACTTAAATGCTTTATCCAAACACCCTTTGGAGATCACAGTTCCTGTTCCACAGATTGGTGTAGATTTATTGCAGATCCAAGCATCAAGTACAAATCTTTACCTTATGGTAAACCTTTACAGGATAAGGCATTACAAGAATCATTGACAACATTATTTCAAAATATATATTAAATTCAGAAAAGTTAGCCAATTTAGGAAGTACTCAGAGTAATGAGAGTTTTAACAAAAGTGTTGCAGTCAAAGCACCGAAGAACAGGTTTAATGGTGGGTCTAGAAGTCTTGCATACCGTGTTGCTGCAGCTGTTGCACAGAAAAATACAGGGCACAAATACACAGTAGATGTAAGAAAAGCATGTTGATTGTTGAAATTCGTTTACTTTGTATTTACTAGTTATTTCCAATTTATATGTACTAAAAACAGTTCATGAAAGGAAGAAAATATATATATAAAAAGGGAGATAATCCAGCTCATTGGTTTTTCCACCAGAGTTGAGTGGGATATTCTTTTGTGAGCTCGATAACAGTATTTCTTGTATTTATTTTATGATGTTTTTCTTCTGATTTTATGCATGCATCTGTATAACATATAAGAGATATTTATAAGTATTTTCTGCAAATAAGTTTCATTTCAAATAGTGAAATTAAAACTCATTAAGTCTCTTATTGTGTCCTGTTTTTTTATAAGAAATGGAACTACCTTGGATTTCGAAGATTTTTAATTTAATAAAAGTAAATATGATATCCTGAGTTTAAGGCATTGAAACTTGTCACAAAGTAAGCCATTAAAATCAAAGAGGTCTTTGTTTTGGATTGTTTTTAATCAAAGACCATCATGGCATCAAAAAGAATTTAAGTATATTTAATTATAGTTTCAAAAATAAGCTGCTTTGTTGTTTATCTATTGTTTATGTTTTCATGTTGTCTTATAGTTTTCACATGTTATATATATATGTAAATAGCCATGAACACCATACATGTCTTATGATTTCAGGTTAATGTGTCAAGTGGATTGTCACCAGGACTTTACACAAGAAAACTTGCAACCCTAAGAGACATACAGGCCAGAAAGCGAAAAGCCGTAGCCATTACAACTGAGGCAAAACTTCGTAGAATTGCATTGAAAGCCAGTCGGTAAGTGTTATATAGTTTGCACCACATACTTTGTGGACATATATTACCCAGTTTGTGATTTTGAATATAATTTTAATTTTTCAATTGCAGACTTGATGGTAACATGAGGAGATATATAAAAAATGTATTTCCAGCTATCAAAATTCAATGAATGTGGTTTAATTTTAACTTACAAACTGTTTTCTTCATTCTAGATAATGTGATCCCTGGATAAAAAAATATGTTTTGATTCTGAAAAGCTTTGTGCGATAGTGCAATGGATACCCTAAAATTATTGTATAACTATAAAATTAATAAGAAGATGTGATATGAGTGCCAATGAGACAACAATAAACTCCATCCAAGTCACAATGTATAAAAGTTAACAATTATAGGTCAAAGTACGGCCTTCAACACGGAGCATTATAACATTTATATTTTAATTTATCCATCATTTCAGACTTTAGATCAGTTAGGAATACTAATTTTAAGGTCAGTTACCAAAATGTGAAGGTCATTTTTTAAAAGTGGATTGACCATAAAGCCCTTCTATTGTGCTTAAATTTTATCCTTTTTTATTTTTAGCAATCAGTCTAGTTCCACTTTTGAGGTACGAGAGGGGGTATGTTACCAGTCCAATACCATGATTGACACTGTGACTGAAGATAGTGATGAGAAAATTTTGGAGATTCCTGCCCCAAAAAACAAACCAGTAGAGAATGACAGTAAACCTGATATATCAACAATGACACATATTTACTTTGACATTGAAGCTACAGGACTAGGTAAAAAAGGAGCTTATAGAAACAAAACCCTCACTAAAGAAAAGACAATATTTAATCTTGCATTTAGGTCCATTTTGCATCGAGTACTTCACAATATTTTATAGCAAGAATACTCCACCTTTAGTAGTACAGCATGGTAGGACACTTTGACCTTTTTATGCATGAATGATTCTTGTTAAAATTTGTGTCACTGAGATACTATGCATTTTGTAGCATTGATGATTTCCACATTCCGACAGACAACAAAAAATAGTCATTGAAAAACTAAAGGCTCCTGGCTTCAAACAAGTACATTTGAATATGTCTAGGTAATGTTTTGAATCATGAAGATTAGTACTAAATCTTTCCCATTACATCACACCACTCAAAATCAGCATGCAGGTCACCAACAATTCATACAAAGAAAACAGCATGTAGGAAAAATTTATTATTTCCATTCTGTAAAATATATTTCATTATTTTCTTTATTTCTTTCTTCAGGTAGAACTTCACATATAACGCAGATATCAGCAAGGAGAGGTCTGGAAACATTTTCTAAGTACATTCTACCAGCCCGCGAAATAACACCTACAGCAGCTGAGGTTACAGGATTGACATTCCAAAATGGTTCTTTATATTTACTTGACAAAATTGTCCCAGCTGTTGGCGTAAAGGAAGGACTGACTGGTTTTATTTCATTTTTAGAAAAATCAACCAATAATGTAATTTTGGTCATAACATATATAATTATGATTGTCCTGTTTTGTACAATGCCTTAGATAATTGTTCTTTGCTTGATGATTTTCAAAGCAAAATTGTTGGCTTTGTTGATACTTTAAAATTGTTTAAACTTTCTTTTCCCAATCTTGGCTCATATTCACAATGTAAGTTGTGTGACACATTAATTAACCTTTCTTATGATGCTCACAATGCTGAAGATGATGTTAATGCACTTTTAGATTGGTCAATGAAAAATTGACAATTTACAGATGTTCAGAAAGTTTTCAATCAGAGCTTAGTGTATTTTATAATTATGTGTCATTAAAACAAATGAATAAAAATGTGCCTTCACTAAAACAGATGTTGGATGATAAAGTTGTAACTAAAAGAACGGCAAATTGTATTGCCAGAAGTGGACTTAATTTAAGTCATTTACGACTTGCTTATTCCAGAAATGGTAGAACAGGTATTAAAGATATTTTAAGTGAACCCTGTGGGTCCAAAGCCAGAGTAACCAAATCAGCAAAAATTATTGACAGTGTTTCAGACTTTTTGAAAGAATTGTAATGTCAGAATTGTTTACTGTAAATTCAGAAATCATTGTGTGCATTTATTATTATGATTTTGTCATGACTGGCCAAAATGCTTTAATAATTATTATCTGCATACAAATGCATGTACATGTATCAGATTTCAAAATGTGAGATCTTTTTATTGGGATATACCTCTGATCGAATCATTCCATTGTTCAAATTGAGTTTTGATGTATGCCAATATTGTTATGACTTGATAAGTGGATCAGGATGTAGAACATTTGTAATTTGATCCTGAGATTCATTCATGATATTAATTTATTACATGTCTTTTATGCCAAGTTTTATTTCTCTAGAGTCCAGGACTATCTAATTTACATTGAGGATAATGTGATGATTTATTTTTCTGTTCTTTTAAATAGTACACTGCATATATATTTTCTTCAAAATACATAAAAGTCAATCCTGTTACCTCAGCTGCTTTATGTGTTAGGGACGGACCATTTAACTTGCAAGGGGGCATGGGTTTTCTGGTCAGAATATTTTTTGCGCGCTTAGCGTGCAAATTTATTTATTTTGAGAAGTAGCACAACAAATTATTTTTTGCAAATTTAACATTATTTTTATGGTAAATATCCTCTGTCAGAATATTTTTTTTGTCCCTTACTGGCCAAATTATTAAATTATTTATTTTCTCAAAATTCAGAATCAAAATATTTATTTACGAAACACCATGCAACCCCTCCCCTGCAAGTTAAATGGTCCGTCCCTTATATATTCATTTCTGAAAATTTTATCATTTGTAATTTTATCTCTCATATCAACCAATGTTACTTGATAATTTTGTCTCACCTGTAAAGAAAGTCACAGATAGCAAGACACATGGATTGCTTTTCTGATGGCTGCAGTGTAAACTTTATCAAAGTTTTGTGATCAGGTCAGTTTTTCATGCTCAAAATCTAGGGCCATGAGCGACTAGGCTACTTTCAAGTTTTGTCCCTGCTGTTACTCAGTAACTATACTTAGTAGGTCAATAATATTTTATCTGTGGGATAAAGGAAGGTTCTCAAGTCAGTCTAACACCTAGCTGTCACCCAACCCTGACCTCATTTTAATGGTCCACTGACAACATTTAGATTTTGGGATAAGGTCTTGTTTCTTTGTAACTATACTTGTAAGTTAATGATATTTTGATTATGGATTCGTCCCATGGTAAGATGTACTGGTAAGTCAGTCTGACACCTGTCATCCAACCCTGACCTCATTTTATGGTTCAATGACCAGGTTAATTTTTTATTAGGTCTGTTTCGGGCAATTGTATTTGGTCTATGTATTCATGCAAAGGTCAGTCTGATATAAGGTCAATATTTAGTGACTTACCATCCTTGACCGGGGGACAGGGGATTCCATCTCTTTGGGGTAGGCAAAGTGTGAATCATGTAAAATCATTATAAAAATAGACAGAAGAAAATTTTCTGCTTTGGTTTTTTTCCATCTAGGTCAAGGAGATGTTTTGTGGGCCTGTTGATTGAAAATTTCATGTTGATGATTGCCCCCCCTCCCTTTTTTTTGCTGGTAAAAAATCATAAGAACTTAGTTATAACACCCTAGGTGATAAAGAATTAAGTTAATCTGGCCTACATTAGCTGCTTAGACATTGATATGAAAATATGATAGGGATATCATGTGTCTCATAGTCACATTTTTTAGCTTTTTGAAAATTTGTTATCAAATTGATCAGATATATAGTTGGAAAAGATGCCATCAAAAGTGAAAAAAAAACTGTAAACAGTACAAGACCATTTATATATGAATCAATATGGATTTTTTAATTGTAAATTTAAAAATTTAATTAGAGGTTTAGTAAAAATAACTCGTTTATTGGTACAAAATACAAAAAAATCATACATTTTCCCGTACTTTTTTGTGAAATAAAATTATTTTGGATTTAACTCAAAATTTGCACACGAACATAATTTTTTTTTTTTTTCTTTTTGAAAAAGACTCTATGGAGCATCAATTTTGTTAAGGAATAAGCTTTTCTTGTTATTTCTTATTAGTAAAAAAATCAAAAATATGTTTTCAGCAATGTTTTCCCGTACTTTTATTTACATTATTTATTGCCAAAAATAGAATAGATCACTATCAGTATTGTAAAAAAAATTCCAACATTGTTAAACTTGAACATATATTGTTGCTTGTCATTGGAATAAAAATTGATTTATGTAGTAACATTAAATGTTTATTGTATTTCAAACAAGGTCACCCTTCCTGAAAAAACAGCTGATTTTCCAATGCATGTTATTGTGGACGTAAAGATGTTACTGCCGCAAAAAACTGGACACGAAAATTTTTTTATATTTTTTTTTAACTAACATATCAGCCCTATCAATTAATTCATAGTTTGAATGATTCTTGTTATTTTGATTTTGAGCAGCAGACATCCTTAAGTCAAATGGTTATTTATTTAAGGATTTTACATATATTTTCTGTGTCTTTTACATGTATCTGACGTTCCATACATTCATTTAATATTATATGGCAATGCCCGGCTTAAATATTTCAATAAATTTATTTTAGTTTTGGACTGACTCTTTTAAGTCGGAACATGATTTGACCTGTTTAAAACCAAATATAATTAAATATTGAATATACCAAATAAACTTTTTATAGTCCCCATTATTGTGACTTATGGGGACCTTATTTCCTGTGTCTTTTATATGGCTTTCCATACATTTTAAATCAATATGACAATACTAGACTTAAAAGTTGTAATAAGTTTAGTTTTGACATTGACTCTTTGAAGTCAGAAAATGATTTGACCTGTTAAAGTCAGTTTACAGAACAAAATTTCCAATCAAAACTTGGTTTCTTCCTCTAAGCCCCCACCCCTAATCTGAATCTGCTATTGTTGAGTTAATTAATTGATAAATTTTTTAGAAACAATTCAGTCAAATGGTTTTAAAATAATATTTTTAAACCAAAAGTTCCATATATGTTAACTTAACAGAAAAGAAAAGTCATGAAAATACAGAAATAGAATAAAATTTTAAGATAATTTGATGAAATTTGCAAACAAAATACATTTGAATATTAGATATACCAAATAAACTTTTTATAGTCCTCATTATTGTGACTTTATTATTGGGTGTCTTTTATCTGATTTTCCCATACATTTTAAATGCATATGACAATGTCAGACTTAAAAGTTGCAATAATTAGTTAAAGTATAGTTTTGACTGACTCTTTGAAGTCAGAACATAATGTGACTTGTTCATGTCAGTTTGCACAACAGGATTTACCTCAATGAAATATTAAGATATCAAATATATACCAAATAAACTTTTATATAGTTCTTATAATTGTGACTTAATTTTTGTGATCTTTTTTACTACTTGTAACCATACATTCTAACACTCACATCACAATCATGACAATGCCCAACTGTTACAGTTGCAATCCATTTAGTTTTTGACGGACTCTTTTAAGTCAGAACATGATTTGACCTGTTTGAGTCAGTTTGCAGGACAAAATTTCCAATCAAAGCCAGGTGTTCATCCTCTTAGCCCCTTCTGAATCTGCCACTGTTGAGTTTATTAATTGATAAGTTTTAGAAACTATTATAAAGTCAAATGGTTATTTATCTAAAAGGAGCTTGCATGTATTTCCAGTGTCCTTTATCTGACTTTTCTATACATATCATTAATATCATATGGCAATGCCTGACTTAAAATTTCAATAAATTTAGTTTTGACTGATTTTTAAAGTCAGAACATGGTTTGACCTGTTTAAGTCAATTTGCCAGAAGATGCCCATTTGACCTGTTTAAGTCAATTTGTCAGAACATGATTTGACCTGTTCAAGTCAGTTTGCAGAACTAAATTTCCAATCAAAGCTAGGTGTACTTCCTTTAAGCCCTGCTTCTGAATCTGCCATTTTGAGTTTATTATTTGATAAATTTTAGAAACAATTAAGTCAAATGGTTATTTATTTAAGGATCTTACATATATTTCCTATGTCTTTTATCTGACATTCCATACATTCATTTAATATGATATGACAGTGCCTGGCTTAAATATTTCAATAAATTTATTTTTGGACTGACTGTTTTAAGTCAGAACATGATTTGACCTGTTTAAAAGAAAATACATTTAAATATTGAATATACCAAAAAAAAAAAAAAAAAATTATAGTCCTCATTATTGTGACTTTAGGGGACCTTATTTCCTCTGTTTTTATCTGGCTTTCCCATACATTTTAAATCAATATGACAATACTAGACTTTAAAGTTGAAATAAGTTTAGTTTTGACTTACTCTTTGAAGTGAGAACATAAGGTGACTTGTTTGAGTCAGTTTGCACATCAGTATTTACCTCAATGAAATATTAAAATAATAAATGTTTTGCTATTAATAAATTTGGCTAATAGTGGATGAGAATAGATCTTTTTAACATAGTCTTATCATGAATAATATCTTGTTTTCCTTGGAAGATTCAAGTATTGTAATGGTACTAGTTATAAATGTATCCAATATTGTATTTTGTAAATCTATTGATATTCAGAAAATTGTATGATCCATTTTTCTCGCCTGGTTTTTGTTTGTATTTTGAAATAATTGAATGTGATGAGATAAATATATTATATAGATATAAGAAGATGTGGTATGAGTGCCAATGAGACAACTCTCCATCCAAGTCAAAATTTATAAATGTAAACCATTATAGGTCAAAGTACGGTCTTCAACACGGAGCCTAGGCTCACACCGAGCAGTAAGCTATAAAGGGCCCCAAAATTACTAGTGTAAAACCATTCAAACGGGAAAACCAACGGTCTAATCTATATAAAAACGAGAAACGAGAAACACTTATGAACCACATCAACAAACGACAACTACTGAACATCAGATTCCTGACATAGGACAGGTGCAAACAAATGCAGCGGGTTTAAACGTTTTAATGGTACCAAACCTTCACCCTTTTTCTGAAACAATAGTGTAACATCACAACATAGAAAGACACACTATAAAATATCAACTGAAATAGCTTAACTCAATCAAAGGACAAAGTAACACCATTGAACATACACTGAACAAATAAATTTGACCTATGATACAATGTAAATTAAAATAAATAAATTAAGGGAAGAATAATAAAAGTAACATGTTATATCGGTATGAAATGTTAAACAATTTAAGAAAACAATGTGCTCGAACAAGAATATCAGCCATTTGCAATAACTTTAAACACAGGTAAATAAAATAATTTTGTTGTTAGGTATACGTATACAGTTACAATAGAGAAAGGAAATATTTTAACAAAATGAATAATTTTGATGTTCATAGTACGAAGTGGAAATTTATATTAGTACCAAACACTTATCAAAGCTGGTATATAGACCAGATATAACCCTGAATAACATTAAATTACAAAAAAGCATTACAATTAGTATCAACAGGTCAAATAAACAAGAAAGTACGATTTGAGAGTACTCGCAGTTACTGACAGCTAGTTAAAAGCCAAAACAATTAATAATAAAAATCATGCATCAGAGACTAAAATCAACTAAAACACATCCCAGGGATTTAGTATTTTAACGTCATGGACAGTCAAAGAAGACATGACTTGTGCAATGCCAAAATAAATGTATCGACAGACAGTAGGATAGTTAGGAGTTTAACCTCTTTATAGATCAAAATGAACGTGGGTGTGTCTTTAAACATCCCGTTTGAAAAGAATACAAATTTAGTTATGTTTTAATTTGCTGATGACAAAATCGATATTAGTGCCAATGTAAACTATATTCAAAGATCTAATTACAACATTGGTAAGATAACCTGAACTAATAAGTTTATTTAAAGGTTCGATGAGTTTACACGGATCATATAGTGATTTCCGCGCTTTAAGTACAATATTACCGTAAAATTTAGGATGTGAAATACCGTTTTAATGAGTTTTCTACAGGTACAGCCAAATTTACTAATCAAATCTTTGTATCTATGAAAGAACTTAGCAAAAGTTTTACGTAATTTATGGTAACGAAATCCCTGACTTAATAATTTACTAGTGATGCATTGATTACGTTCGTTAAAATCTATGACATCACTACACACACGGGCATAACGAACGAGTTGGGATATATACACGCCGTATGATGGAGCCAAAGGAACATCGCCGTCTAAAAAGGAAAATTAACAATAGGGAATGAAAAATCGTCTCTTTTGTCGTAAATTTTCGTATGGAGGTTTCCTTTAGAGATTGAAATGTCCAAGTCCAGAAAAGAACAACTACTGCTGTTTATGTTAGATTTAGTTAAAGTAAGTTCTACTGGGTAAATTTCGGTAGTATATTTAGAGAACTCTGGATTATTTAACGAAAAATATCATCTAGATAACGGAAGGTATTGTTGAATTATGTTTAGATTCTGGAAAGAAGGTATGATGAGCCCCACTTTTAAACTCTTTAATTCGAAACTAGTAATCACCATATTTGTATGGAGATTGATAACAAAGTGGTAGTAATGACTGCTTCAAGTCAGAACAAAATGACCTCTCTAAGTCAAAATGCATTAAAAGGGCATAAATCTTATTAGAATATGAAGATATTAAATCACATTTCTTTGTGCAAAAGCTGACCTGTGGAAGTCATTTTATGATAAATTAAAGTCTGACATAAACTGACCTGTACAAGTCATAATCTGTTGAGTGCAAGAAGGAGAAAACACTTACATCAAATTATATCTGACCTATGGAAGTCATTTTATTCTGACTTGTTTATGTAAGAGCTCTGACTGTAAATCAGTGTATGACCTGATGTCCAGTGACTCATATAGCCACTGGTTTTTATACCAATAACCATGTGGAATTGTTCCACATTTATTACTGTAAATGTCTGTGAGTCAGTGTATGACCTTATGTTCAGTTACTCATATACATGTAGCCACTTGTTTGTTTATACCAATAACCATGAGGAATTGTTCAGCATTTATTACTGTTAATGTCTATGAGTCAGTGTATGACCTGATGTGCAGTTACTCATAGAGCCATTTGTTTGTTTATATCAATAAGCATGAGGAATTGTTCAGCATTTATTACTGTTAATGTCTGTGAGTCAGTATATGACCGTTCTTCAGTTTCTCATATAGCCACTTGGTTGTTTATACCAATAAAAATGAGGAATTGTTAAGGATTGATAACCTTTAATGTCTGCAAGTCAGCATATGACCTTTCTTCAGTTTCTCATATAGCCACTTGGTTGTTTATACCAATAACCATGAGGATTTGTTCAGCATTTATTACTGTTAATGTCTATGAGTCAGTGTATGACCTGATGTCCAGTAACTCATATAGCCACTTGTTTGTTTATACCAATAACCATGAGGAATTGTTCAGCATTTGTTACTGTTAATGTCTGTGAGTCAGTATATGACCGTTCTTCAGTTTCTCATACATTTTTTTTTATAGCCACTTTGTTGTTTATACCAATAACCATGAGGAATTGTTAAGGATTGATAACTGTTAATGTCTGCAAGTCAGCATATGGCCTTTCTTCAGTTTCTCATATAGGCACTTGGTTGTTTATACCAATAACCATGAGGATTTGTTTAGCATTTATAACTGTTAATGTCTGTAAGTCAGTGTATGACCTTATGTCCAGTTACTCATATAGCCACTTGTTTGTTTATACCAATAACCATGTGGAATTGTTCCACATTTATTACTGTTTATGTCTGTGAGTCAGTGTACGTCGTTATGTTCAGTAACTTATATAGCCACTTGGTTTTTTTTTTTACCAAAAACCATGAAGAATTGTTAAGGATTGATAACTGTTAATGTATGTAAGTCAGTGTATGACCTTATGTCCAGTTACTCATATAGCCACTTGTTTGTTTATACCAATAACCATGAGGAATTGTTCAGCATTTATTACTGTTAATGTCTGCAAGTCAGTATATGACCTTTCTTCAGTTTCTCATATAGTCACTTGGTTGTGTATACCAATAACCATGAGGAATTATTCAGCATTTATTACTGTTAATGTCTGTAAGTCAGTGTATGACCTTATGTCCAGTTACTCATATAGCCACTTGTTTGTTTTACCAATAACCTTGTGGAATTGTTCCACATTTATTACTGTTAATGTCTGTGAGTCAGTGTATGACCTGATGTCCAGTTACTCATATAGCCACTTGTTTGTTTATACCAATAACCATGAGGAATTGTTCAGCATTTATACTGTTAATGTCTGTGAGTCAGTGTATGACCTGATGTCCAGTTACTCATATAGCCACTTGTTTGTTTATACCAATAACCATGAGGAATTGTTCAGCATTTATTACTGTTAATGTCTGCAAGTGAGTATATGACCTTTCTTCAGTTTCTCATATAGTCACTTGATTGTGTATACCAATAACTATGAGGAATGGTTCAGCATTTATTACTGTTAATGTCTGTATGTCAGTGTATGGCCTTATGTCTAGTTACTCATATAGCCACTTGTTTGTTTATTTTAATAACCATGAGGAATTGTTCAGCATTTATACTGTTAATATTTGTGAGTCAGTGTATGACCTTATGTCTAGTTACTCATAGAGCCACTTGTTTGTTTATACCAATAACCAAGAGGAATTGTTTAGCAATTTACCAGCCAGTGATAGTGTTAAGCATTTATTACTGTTAATGTCTTCAAGTCAGCATATGACCTTTCTTCAGTTTCTCATATAACCACTTGGTTGTTTATACCAATAGCCATAAGGAATTGTTTAGCCTTTATTACTGTTAATGTCTGTATGTCAGTGTATGACCTTATGTCCAGTTACTCATATAGCCACTTGTTTGTTTATACCAATAACCATGAGGAATTGTTTAGCAATTTACCAGCCAGTGATAGTTCAAATTTCATCCCTATTGAGTCCTATTACAGTACCTACCTTTGTCTGTTAATTTGTTCTTGTGAACTATTTGCAACTGAACATAAAGCATCCAACAATCAATTAATCTTAAGGTTAACAGGGTAATGCCATCATCGATGTTATAGTACCTATAACTTCATGGTAAAATTATATCTTTGTTTGCAATATTATGTTCTGTCAATAATGCTAAAATTTTATCTTTGTATGTTTGCTAAAATTTTATCATTTTCTGCAAAGCTAAAACTTTATCATAATGGAAGCTAAAATTTTAGTGTTTGGTCTGAAAGGAACCAGCTAAAATTTTAGCTCTCCGTTAAGTTACTTATTGATTCAAGCTAAAATTTTATCTTATGATTCTTTTATTGCTTCAGGACTGATGAAGATTGTACAGCAGAATAAAAATGATTGCTCATTTGGGATTATCTCTTGTCCTTGAAATATATTTAAACAAGTGCAGAGATATTTTTGCCTGAGCTTTTGTTCTTTTGCATCAATGTTCAGAAAGAAGAAATATAGATGAAAAAAGAAAAATTTGGTAAGTTTTTGAATATTGATAAAATTATAACATTTTGAGCTAAAATTTTAGTTTTTTGCAATTTTCTATAAAAAATCTAGTTTTGAGAAAATGAGACAGTCTCAAAATATAAAATCCACCCTTAATTGCGGATTCCAATAAAACATACATGTAGTGTAATTATAAGACGTTAAAGACAGGTACATATAAGTTTTATAAAGAACATTCGTAGTCAAAATATCGATTAAATGTTTTGAAATAACAATCAAACTAGACATGTGCTATCTTCCGTAAAACAAAATTTTATTAATAAATTTAAATTGTAAATTCGATTTTTAAATTTGTTAATGATCCTTATCCGACCTTTATATTCATGCAAAACAAAGAGTTTGCTGCATATGAAAAGTTATTTAATACTTTTTAATAACCTCACTGATTTGGAACATATTATTGTATCTGTATTTCTAATATTTTGTTAAAGGCATATACAGTATGGAAAAGAAGCTCTTTTAATAAGGAGATCGAAAATAAAAGGTATGTGTAATCTAGCGTTTACGTACAATTAATTCATTACAAAATGCTGCTGGTTGACTGATTGATATAATTAATTTTCACTGATGAGAACATGTTACATCAACAGAAGTCAAGATTTGATTTCTACGAGAAGGGATATGGAAAAGAACTAAATGGAAGTGGTAATGGGTGTGCCCTTAATCAGACAACCAGATATTCTGAAAGATTATTAAACTGTAGAGGAAAAGGGATTACTTTTTGTTTCAGTGTTGTCAGTAGTTTATATTATTGTATTTCATGTCTACATAGAGAACATTTTAGAATTCAGTAGGACTCAGTATTCTCAAAATACAAATTTGAATACTAATATCTAATGGTAGAAATTATAATTCTGATTTATACTAATTAAAATCCAGTACAAATCTAAATTTCATTTCAATATCAACTTGAAGAAATTAGAATATCCAGATTTATACAGTCTGGATTGCACAAAATATCTAGTAGATCCAGGATATTACTGATAATTATAGTTGTATGATTTTGAGGTGTACTGGGATTTTAGTTTTAGTTATTATTTTTACTGATGCACATAATAAGTAGGAATCAAAATAAATGAATAAAAAGTGCAACTATCAGCTAGTAATAAATTACAAACAAATTCTGGTAAAATGCATTCACTTTCTTTCAATAGTATCTAAAATATTAAAAAAAACAACTTTTGCTAATCATTTGATCATGGCATTTTGATCAGCAAAAATATCTTCTAATGAAAAATTGATGCCTTAACGTATTAAACTGGTTATCTCTGTCATAACTAATGTGCTAACTTTTTCGCAAACTGACAATTTCGTATAAAATATTCTTGAGCTTGTCCACTTTTTCCCCTTTTACTCATCAAAACGCCAAACAAGGTAACTGTTAATTAAATAAAAGCGACAGAAGCATAGCGCTGTTCAATAGTCATAATTCGATTAAGCAAAAACAAATCCGGGTAACAAAGTAAAACCGAGGAAAACATCAACTATAAGTGGAAAACAACGGAACAAAAGAAACACTGAACTACAACAAAAGCAAACGCCAACATACATAGAAATGTGTTTCAGTTTTAGAAAAGTATTGAAAAAGCCAAGATAAATTAAAAAGGGGAAGTATATGCAACCTGAAAAATTAAACGCTCAACTATATCAAACCACGGAACGAATGGAAAACAACTGGCATATTCTGTACTTTTTATTGGCATTTTCAAACGAAAATGGTGGGTTAAACTTGGTTGACCTCCAACTTTTATAACAGTTGTTTATAGTTCCGTTATATTGACAAAACTGGGTAAGATACTCAAAACAGACATAATTGGTTAAAGTGACAATAATAGAGATACAGCAGCCAAAACTGTGGATAAAACATCACAGATCGACATACAAACATAACTAACTGAAAAATTAAACAAACATACAAATAAACCAGACAAAGACGCCAACAAATTGAATAAACTATATATAAAAGGGTATACAAAATGAAAGCAACACTATAAAACACTTTGCATCCCATATTTGATTGCAAAGCTCTCAAGTAAAATGTACTTCAGTATGCGCAGTGTGGGATCTATAACTTTTCCTATTTTCAGATAAGAACATTTTATTTTGTAGGCCTTGGTATGCATGTTTCAATATCAAATTCACAGTTCAAATTCCACGGAAACTTTAAGTTAACATTTGAAATAAATGTGTATTACAATTAAGTATTTTCAGTGTGAATAAAAGTTGTTTTGTAACATACCATTGTCACAATATCAGCGCCTTATTTGGAACAACCCAAGTGGCCATTTACTGTGACAATTGCCAATTAGACAACTCTCCACCAGAGATCAAATGATTGAAACATTAGAATTTATAGGTCACCGTACGGCCTTCAACAATGAGAAATACCCATACCACATAGAAAACAATAAACAGTGGAAAATAGTATCCCCTGTAAACACTGAAAACTTGATCTTGTCAGTGTTGTTCCGTTTTAGCAAGGACACAACTAAATATACATTGACAAGAAAACGTTCTGGTAAATAGTAACACTTAAACTGAATTAAAAAAACTAAATTTCTATATAATGTTATCATTTCTCTCGTTGAATAGCAAACGACGAGTACAGCAGGCAATATGAGTTTTGCGTAAAATTTGTTTAAAATGTTGCTATGCAAATAAATTCCTTGAGCACGAACTTCAATTTATTTTTCTATTGGCTGTATACCTCTCCGGAGCATACCATTTATCCGTATATGTATGTAGCTAGATCAGAGAAGTTCAGGAAACAATTTCAAAGGAATCTATTGATATGGGGCAAAGATTAACACTTTTGTATGTACTAGGCAAATCCAAAAGGACCTTGTCGCGATGTAAATAAATATTGGAAATAAATACATCAAGAAGACCACAAATACAAGTACAGAAACTGAGATGACTTTTATTAAAATTGTATAAAAACAGTTAAAATCTTGTTGTTTAGAAATAACTTTTGATCAGTATCGTCACCGGCATTGATTTACTATTGTTTTCTCGACTTTTTATATGAAGATTGAATTTTCTATTGTTCTCGGTCATCGGTTTTGCCACTGTATAAGGCCCCAAAAGGAACAATGTAAAACTATTGAAACGAAAAACACACGATATTAGTTACATTGTATGTAATAAACCAAAAACCAAAACAAATATGATATAAATCAACAAACGACAACCTCTGAATTACAGACTCCTGACTTGGGATAGGCACATACAGAATGTGGCGGTGTTAAACATGCTGGCGGGAGCCCAACCCTCCCTCACCAGCAACAGTAGTGTAACAGCACACTTTAAGAACACATTATCAATGGAACTCTGCATGGATGTATATTTGTCTTATTCTCTTGATTTAGAATGAACTTTTAGTGTTCAGGATATAAATTTTCAAACGACCAAAGGAAAGCCCCTTTTTTATGAAGAGTGGAAATTTTACTTAGATAACCAACATGTTGACCAAACCCGATAAAACCTTTCGTTTCGTAACTGATTTCAGAAAAGTAAATTCAGTTTCAAAATATGATTCCTATCCGATTCAAGGATAGACGATTGTATTGACAACATTTGATCAAGCAAAATTTGTGAGCAAATTTGATTTGTTGAAAGGTTACTGGCAAGTTCCATTGACACAGAGAGCTCGTGAAATATCAGCTTTTGTCACACCAGATGGCTTATTTCAATATACTGTTATGCCGTTTGGCATGAAAAGTGTTCCAGCTACATTTCAAAGAATGATCAATAATGTTAAAAAGATTTAGACTGTTGTTATGCTTATATTGATGATCTCATTGTATGTAGTGATAGCTGGGAACAGCATTTAGCACATTTATATGATACTTTTGATAGATTGTCACAATCAAATTTGATCTTGGTAAAGTGAATTTTGTCAGGCCACTGTTGATTATTTAGGGCACACAGTTGGCCAAGGTCAGGTGAAACCTATTATGGCTAAAGTGGATGTAATTACCAAATTTCCTCCTACAAATAAAAACAATATTTAGGCATGATTGGATTTTACAGGAAATTCTGTTCAAATTTTACTACTGTTGTTTGTTTAGTTTAGCACCATTCTACAAATGGCAAAGGTAAACAAGGTGATAAAGTTAACGAATAGTAAAATGGCTTTTCGATGAAAATAAAAATAAATGTATGCGGTAAAAGTGGAATCATCTGCCAATTAAAATTGAATACAATAAACCCGATAGCCTTTCTTTTGAAATTGATTAAACTTTTGTTATCCCGTGGCATGTAATGGCTTTGTATTCAATATATGTTTTGCACATTGGTGTACGATGACCTGTAGTTGTTTACATCCTTGTCTTTTGGTCTTTCGTAGGTGGTTGTCTCAAAAGCAGTCATACCAAAATACTTGATCTCTTACAAAGTACAAAATATCAAAACACTATAGTGCACTTGACTATTGAGAATAAATATGGTTTATTGGAATATGAAACCTTATACTTGTAATGTATTATGAGGGTATAAGAGAGTCGAAAGATACCAAAGGGTCATTCAAACTCATAATTCGAACACAAATTGACAATGTCATGGCACAAAACGCAATACGACGAAAAGACAAACAGTACACAAAGCACAAAAAAAAAAAAAAAAAAAAAAAAAAAAAAAAAAAAAAAGTATGGGTCATCATTATAATACAAAACTTATAAGGCACTGATATAGTCTTACCATGACAGATAAGATTAAACATCGTTTAGGGGTAGACATCTGGACATATTTTGAGATATTTTAACAAGATTTAAGGGCTCGAGACATATTCATCATTGGACAAACCTATTTTGTGCACTGAAAAGGATGGTTAACACAATAAAGTCTGTATATCTGGTTAAGGTTGGTGATTTGAAAAATTTTAACATATTTAATGAAGGTGTGATGACCCAACATGCATGGTGCATTAGGAGTCTTTTCACTGTAAACCGGAAATTTTCGCGCCGTCTTTATTTCGCGATTTATTAACACAATCTAATTTCGCGCAATTTTGAAATTGCGATATCCCAGTGGCCTAAATAAATATTTTCATTATTGCTTTAGAAAGTGAAAAGCTATACATGTAGACTTGCTACAATTTCTTTTCTTTTATTTCTTTCTTACTAATTTGTATGTTTACTGAAAACTGCCAGTATATTGATTGCACTCGGAGAAAGGCAGGTGTCAGTATTATTGAAATCTATTAGTTATAGCCGTAAAATTATTTAAAGGGTAAAATTGAAAGAAAAATAGGAAGAGCCATGTAGCAAGTCTACTTTACATGTGATAAAATCAATCAGAAATCATTTGTTTTCGGTTCACTAATATTAAAGGAGATTAAAAGTTGTGTCATGTTTGCTTGTAAAACACATACACAATAAACAGTAAAGAAGACCTAATTAAGAGTGAATTAAATGCTGTCAGGATTAATGCTAATTAATCGATCTTTTAATATGATTAATCTGTGTAGCAGAAACAATGAGGTTATAATTTTAAAACTGATTGACAGATGTCATTTACAAATTTGTAGCGAGTGTTGTTTACAAAACAATATCCGTATTGTCCGCTTGCTTGGAATGTCTTCCATGTTTTAAAGGTTAACTTGAGTAAAAGTCAGGATTTCTTTCATTGCTTTTCATTTAGAAATATAGTTATGATTTGAGGATTTAAACTCGGTGTTATACAGTGGTCCTATACATATTCGATTCATATACGTACATGAATGGTTTTCATTTTATGAATAGAGTTTCCTTGAAATTTTCGCGATCGTTTTATTTTCGCTTTTCAATTATTACCGCGAAAATAGCGAAAATAAAACTGCCGCGAAAATTTCCCGGTTTACAGTATTTTATTTAAGAATAAACATCGTTTAGGCGTTCTTAGTTATTGAACTAGAAAACAACCAAGAATAGGTATGGTACTTTGTAGAAAAACCACAAAGGGCATACCAAAAGTATCATTATGTGAACAGCACGTGACGTAAAAACACAAGTAAAAATAAATCAATTAAACATATTACCAAATAGCAAAATTTCTTAGCCTGCTGGTATTAAATCATGCCATCAAAACCTTATAAATTTGCGTCTGTACTTCATAGAAAGATTTCTCACAGCAAAGTTATCAACCTAAGTAACAATACACGATCTTATTTTTATTTTCAATTGACATGTTGATAACGGAAAAGTGGGAAACGATAATATATATATTTTCTTATCGGTAAAAATAGTTGAGCAATAAAAGAACCAAACAAGTAACTTAATATGCTTAAAAGTCTCATTTTTTTTCAAATGAGTTGCTGTTTCAGATTATACACGATTCAGCAATTAATCATTACATACTATGGCTTATAAGATATTTTTATCTAAAAATCTTACACTTCAAACTTGGTTAACTATGTCTACAAAAATTTTGAATAGTGCACTGGATTTAATTCAGTTTATATTCTTAACTGAAGACAACACTCATCAGCAAAAAAAAAAAAAACAACATATTACTCTATTGTTTTGGGATTATACATTTAAGAATTGAATGCTTCTTTTTGATAATTTTATTATTGGGGTAAAACACGTTGACCGAAGTACATTTTGTATTCCGCGCACAACCAACGTTTTTACAATTATTTTAATTACACAGTTATGCTGCAAGCATGAGTTATATCAAGTTTCTCTTTTGTTTTCGAAGCTTTATTATAGCAGTGTCATGGATAGCACGTGCAGTCATATCTGTTGAATTTTATACAGAACTCAAACTTTATATTGGAATGCCTCACACTTGTTGTCAGCCAATCACAATTGCGGATTCCAATAAAACATACATGTAGTGTAATTATAAGACGTTAAAGACAGGTACATATAAGTTTTATAAAGAACATTCGTAGTCAAAATATCGATTAAATGTTTTGAAATAACAATCAAACTAGACATGTGCTATCTTCCGTAAAACAAATTTTATAATAAATTTAAATTGTAAATTCGATCTTTAAATTTGTTTATGATCCTTATCCGACCTTTATATTCATGCGAAAACAAAGAGTTTGCTGCATATGAAAAGTTATTTGATACTTTTTTAACCTCACTGATTTGGAACATATTATTGTATCTTTATTTCTAATATTTTTTAAAGGCATATACAGTATGGAATACAAGCTCTTTTAATAAGGAGATCGAAAATAAAAGGTATGTGTAATCTAGCGTTTACGTACAATTAATACATTACAAAATGCTGCTAGTTGACTGATTGATATAATTAATTTTTCACTGATGAGAACATGTTACATCAACAGAAGTCAAGATTTGATTTCTATGAGAAGGGATATGGAAAAGAAATAAATGGAAGTGGTAATGGGTGTGTCCTTAATCAGACAACCAGATATTCTGAAAGATTATTAAACTGTAGAGGAAAAGGATTACTTTTTGTTTCAGTGTTTTCAGTAGTTTATATTATTATATTTCATGTCTACATAGAGAACATTTTAGAATTCAGTAGGACTCAGTATTCTCAAAGTACAAATTTGAATACTAATATCTACTGGTAGAAATTATAATTCTGATTTATACTAATTAAAATCCAGTACAAATCTAAATTTCATTTCAATATCAACTTGAAGAAATTAGGATATCCAGATTTATACAGTCTTGATTGCACAAAATATCTAGTAGATCCAGGATATTACTGATAATTATAGTTGTATGATTTTGAGGTGTACTGGGATTTTAGTTTTAGTTATTATTTTTACTGATGCACATAATAAGTAGGGAATCAAAATAAATGAATAAAAAGTGCAACTATCAGCTAGTAATAAATTACAAACAAATTCTGGTAAAATGCATTCACTTTCTTTCAATAGTATCTAAAATATTAAAAAAAAAAAACAACTTTTGCTAATCATTTGATAATGGCATTTCGATCAGCAAAAATATCTTCTAATAAAAAATTGATGCCTTAACGTATTAAACTGGTTATCTCTGTCATAACTAATGTGCTAACTTTTCGCAAACTGACAATTTCGTATAAAATATTTTGAGCTTGTCCACTTTTTCCCCTTTACTCATCAAAACGCCAAACAAGGGTAACTGTTAATTAAATAAAAGCGACAGAAGCATACCGCTGTTCAATAGTCATAATTCGATTAAGCAAAACAAATCCGGGTAACAAACTAAACCGAGGAAAACATCAACTATAAGTGGAAAACAACGGAACAAAAGAAACACCGAACTACAACAAAAGCAAACGCCAACACACATAGAAACGTGTTTCAGTTTTAGAAAAGTATTGAAAAAGCCAAGATAAATTAAAAAGGGGAAGTATATGCAACCTGAAAAATAAAACGCTCAACTATATCAAACCACGAAACGAATGGAAAACAACTGTCATATTCTGTACTTTTTATTGGCATTTTCAAACGAAAATGGTGGGTTAAACTTGGTTGACCTCCAACTTTTATAACAGTTGTTTATAGTTCCGTTATATTGACAAAACTGGGTAAGATACCCAAAACAGACAAAATTGGTTAAAGTGACAATAATAGAGATACAGCAGCCAAAACTGTGGATAAAACATCACAGATCGACATACAAACATAACTAACTGAAAATTAAACAAACATACAAATAAACCAGACAAAGACGCCAACAAATTGAATAAACTATAAATAAAAGGGTATACAAATGAAAGCAACACTATAAAACACTTTGCATCCCATATTTGATTGCAAAGCTCTCAAGTAAAATGTACTTCAGTATGCGCAGTGTGGGATCTATAACTTTTCCTATTTTCAGATAAGAACATTTTATTTTGTAGGCCTTGGTATGCATGTTTCAATATCAAATTCACAGTTCAAATTCCACGGAAACTTTAAGTTAACATTTGAAATAAATGTGTATTACAATTAAGTATTTTCAGTGTGAATAAAAGTTGTTTTGCAACATATCATTGTCACAATATCAGCGCCTTATTTAGAACAACCCAAGTGGCCATTTACTGTGCTAATTGCCAATTAGACAACTCTCCACCAGAGATCAAATGATTGAAACATTAGCATTTATAGGTCACCGTACGGCCTTCAACCATGAGAAATACCCATACCACATAGAAAACAATAAACAGTGGAAAATAGTATCCTCCTGTAAACACTGAAAACTTGATCTTGTCAGTGTTGTTCCGTTTTAGCAAGGACACAACTAAATATACATTGACAAGAAAACGTTCTGGTAAATAGTAACACTTAAATTGAATTAAAAAACTAAATTTCTATATAATGTTATCATTTCTCTCGTTGAATAGCAAACGACGAGTACAGCAGGCTATAGGAGTTTTGCGTAAAATTTGTTTAAAATGTTGCTATGCACCAACTTCAGTTTATTTTTCTATTGGCTGTATACCTCTCCGGAGCATACCATTTATCCGTATATGTATGTAGCTAGATCAGAGAAGTTTAGGAAAAAATTCAAAGGAATCTATTGATTTGGGGCAAAGATTAACACTTTTGTATGTGCTAGGCAAATTCAAAAGGACCTTGTCCCGATGTAAATAAATACTGGAAATAAATACATCAAGAAGATCACAAATACAAGTATAGAAATTGAGATGACTTTTCTTAAAATTGTATAAAAACAGTTAAAATCTTGTTGTTTAGAAATAACTTTTAATCAGTATCGTCACCGGCACTGATTTATTATTGTTTTTCTCGACTTTTTATATGAAGAGTGATTTTCTATTGTTCTCGGTCATCGGTTTTGCCACTGTATAAGGCCTCAAAAGGAACAATGTAAAACTATTCAAACGAAAAAACACACGGTATTAGTTACATTGTATGTAATAAACCAAAAACCAAAACAAATATGATATAAATCAACAAACGACAACCTCTGAATTACAGACTCCTAACTTGGGATAGGCACATACAGAATGTGGCGGTGTTAAACATGCTGGCGGGAGCCCAACCTCCCTCACCTGCAACAGTAGTGTAATAGCACACTTTAAGAACACATTATCAAGGGAATTCTGCATGGATGTATATTTGTCTTATTCTCTTGATTTAGAATGAACTTTAGTGTTCAGGATATTAATTTTCAAACGACCAAAGGAAAGCCCCCATTTTTATGAACAGTGGAAATTTTACTTAGATAACCAACATGTTCACCAAAGAAAATAAAATATCAAATAGTCGTCTTTCAGTTTTCAAGGCTTTTACAAGTTTGGTTTGAACACTTAATTTTACATAATTAATATCAAAAAGTATAGACAGTATTGCATATCAAATTGCTTTACAATCTTCATTTGTTTTGTATTTCGCCGTTAAAGTATTCATTTTCATACAAGTTAAACTTAACAGGTTTTTAATTGTTGCTCCAATAAAGCAGAAATCAAGTTTTCATGGATTCAAACCAAGAAAAAAGTTGTCTCTGAAAGAACTCGTTTCATAACGAGCCATTAAACGCCCGTTGAACGCTAGATTTATATATTTATACATTATGCGATTATGATTTATTTTCTATGACAAAACCGGGTCCTGCTCAATATAATTTTAGGATGAAACAGGGTCGTACACATTGACAAAACTGGATCCTTCCATCTTTACATAACCCATTGCATTCGTTCCATCCATAAAATTATAAATATTGAGGTTCTCAAAATCACTAATCTTGCAATCTCCATGCATGTTTATTTCCATACAATGTGCACAATTTAATGAGAAATTAAACAAATTAGAGGAAACTAAGGTTCACTCTAGTCATCATTTTGATTTCCATTTTGACTTATTTCTTCATTAATCTAGAACGATTGAAGAAAATATTAAATCTCCCAATCGAAAATAGTTATATATGTATTTTTATTCTTGAACTTCAAACAAATAACAAATAAATAAACAGAAATCTTACCTTTTCGCTATCTATAGGTGGTCCGTCACCGTACCAGATTTAAGATACATGTACCATCGAGTCTAAATATTGTTTACCTGGGTACCTTAGAAATAGTGATAATTTCCTTTAGATGTTGATGGTATAAATACAATGCTACGTTTTATTGTGATCATTGGTAACGAGAATTTTATTATTACCCTTTTACTTTAAATTTCTATAAAGAGAAGCGAAAGATACCAAAGAGATATTCAAACGCATATGACATGGCCATGATTATATAATATGCTCCATTTGGTAACCATTTTCACTGTTATAAATCTTGTTTTGTTATTTGTATTTAGATGTAATGGAAAGCACAACAGAAGATTTCTTTAGAAGTATAACGTTATGCTTCGAAACAGGGCCTGCAGTTCTCTCTGCCTTTATTGAAAGTAATGTTTTGCCACAATACAATAACTCATTAGAGAAATGCATTGAAAGTGCTAAACATAAAATCTTTCATAGGAAACATTCAAAAGTCACTTGCTGTGAATGTCATTCTACCAGTCGTTATTCAGAGAACACTGCTCATGAGAAACTTGACATGCGACAATTTAAGACATTTTCTCTGCTGATAAAAGGAAGAAACCAAAACATCATAGTAAGAAAAATAGGACTAATAATATGGAAGAATGCTTGTGTTATTATTCGGTAAATGAATTGAATTTAGATAAATTAGATTTAGCTTCACTTGCATTGGTGGCAACAGTGAGTGGATCTTTGGAACAGTACCAGGAAGTCTGGATTTCAACACTTATTCAGCAAAGAAACAAGATATGTCACACGCCAAGAACTTCCACATTGTCTGTTGCCGATTTAAAAAGAATTTGGACGGAAACAACAGATATCATTTTAAAGATTGCTGGATTAATCCATCCGGTCTGTTACAGAAAATCTATTGAACGAGAAATCAATCATTTAGAGGCCAGATCATTCTTTCCACATCAGTCTGCTGATATCGTTAGGACAGTACGTATTAAACCAAATCTGAAGAAACCCTCCAGAATTCTATTCATGCTTGATATAATAACATGCGTCTCCCTCTCATATGTTGCTTTTGTTTCTTGGCATTCATTTTATATTTCTCGTCTTATTCAAGTCCATAATATCTGTTTATCTACCAATGACTAATATCCAAAATAAGAACCATACCAAAATATTTTTCAGACAGAATAGGCAATAGTCGTATTTTATTAACGTGATTTTACCCTTTATTAACCCAAATAAATTTAATCATAAAAAATCTAAGACCAATAATGGTTGTAAAATCTTTATTCAAAGTATGTGAATTAAAATTAACGAAACAGGGGCTCTTCATTTGACAGGGCAATTTGAACACAATTTAGTTAGATAAAACTAACTCAATTAAGAGGTCAAACCGGTGTACAATATTTTCATTACGATCAAGCCATGATGCCGTCCATTAAGGACCATCAAGTCAGTAGGATTCATGAAAGGGATAACATTTACTCATCAAGCTCTAGCATATAACAAAGAGAGTTATAGATTCATTAAATATTAATATACACTTTCTCAAAGATTTCTTTAGAAATAATTGAACAAAAACTACGAGGAAAATGGACAAAACCGTAATTTCATTAGTAGGTTTTATCATTTGACTAATAGATCATGTATTCTGGATTGATCGGTGACTTATAACGGGAGCCACAGGTGTGAATTATTGGCACCGTCAATTGGTACCATCAAAAGGTTTAGCTAGCTTTAAAAACAGGTTTAAGCATCCAATTTCTACACAAGGAGATTTTGTACCAAGTCAAGAATATGACAGTTGTTTTCTATTCGTTTGATGTGTTTGAGCATTTAATTTTGCCATTTGATAAGAACTTCGGTATTTTTTATTTTACTTTTACCTTAACAACGTTTGCCAATCGATAAGTCATTTTACTAATTTTATGATATGGAGGATTTTTGTTATTTTACTTTTACCATAACAAGGTTTGGCAATCGATAAGTCATTTACGAATTTTATGATATGGAGGAATATTCGAACAGATATCCGTGTATAAACTCAAACAAAGTCCTATATAAACGGATAAAGCTAGAAATTGTTATTCATGGCTAGTTCTATAACGCATTAATAGTGTTCAATTTTGAATATTAAAGTTATTTGTGTTTATGTATTATTCTCAATAAAATTAAAATTTTAAAAGCGGATAAGAATCAACAAGAACTTACTACAATCTGGATCAAATGGAAATTTTAGATACATGATCATAATTTCGCCGTCGTCGTATGCACTTGCTGTTTGTGAATTAGTCCACAGCTTATTTTGTTCATGGTTTTGAATTATACTTGTTAAATGTTAATACTAGCGTACACAAATGTATCAAGATACTCTTCTGATGCTATAACAGTGCAGACTTTATATTCGACCACATACTTTTATGAATTTATTTTGAGGAGGCAAAATATTTGTACTAAGTCTATTATAATTTCTTTTGAAAATTAACTTGATTATCCATTTGGTATCCCGCCTCTCCTTAAAGGTAAATTTTATACACTTATATACTTAGGTAACTATTCATTTACTTTACAAGTTCAATAAACTTCAATAAAGGAATTGAATTTCAGTTTGCTGAAAGAGTTGCGATACATTTTTTTATCTGTTCACATAATTAGAGGCTATGTTATTATTCAAGAGATAGCAAAAATATTCAATTGATGTACAATTATTTGTGATAATATTTTGAGTATTCCGTTTGAAAATTTGTTGTAAAATCTTATATGACAACAGTCATAGATGGTGGATAAAATGGACAGATTTTCTCAATCACAATCATACCACAACTTCCTATTTTATTAGCAGCAAAACCATTGATGGTTTAAAGTAGTCAATCAACTTCAATAAAATAAGGAATTTCAGCTTGCTTGTTGATTGCGATATTAAAATTATTATTTCTGTAGAAAATCAAAAGCACTTTTTTACAACAAATCATTATAAGGAAGCAAAACTAATCAGTTCTTATACTATTTCAATGAAATATAGGACTTTTGCTTGCTACGTGTATTTGAGTTGCAATAATTTGAGTTGCAATAACGTTTAATACTATTTCGTTATAAAATGTTAAAATTGTTTACAGTTCACAAATCATAGGTAGGAACATGCCTTCATCTCTTTTCTTAAACTAATTCTCAAATGTTGACATGGTAAGGGATTTCAGCCTGCTATATGACTTGAAATGAAACAATTTCCTATCTGTTCATATTATACAATGTCATGCTGTAAAGTGTATTACGAATTAACAATGAGATAATAAAACTGTTCATTTTATATAACACAAGTTAATCATTTTCAATGAAATATCTGAGTTTCAGAGTGCTTACTGACTTTCCAAAATAATATATAAAAATGTAAATATGAATACTGCAAGATGAGTGCTTTGGAATTATACAAACATCACCGAATTTGGCTAAACGTTTGGCCTTTTCATATCTTTAGTGTTTTGACTCAGACACATTAACTTTCAGAATGGTGAATCTGGTGCAGCAAAATTTGTAACGATAATGCAATTTAAGTTATATTCATATTTACAGTAATAAAATATTTTATTTTAAACTGCATTGAACATTACTTCATGATAACCTTTCAATACAAAATTTGCGTTTTAGTTATTGTGATTATTTGTACTATTGATGTTATTGATAACTGTTTAAAAGTTCCTTTTCACTTAATAAATCGATGCATTCCGACATTGATTACTGTTGATGACACTGCTCATTGATTTATTTTCCTTTTTTTTTTAAATTTAATTCACCAAATAAATGATATGTTCTAAAACAAGATATAGCCCCTTTTAACAGATTTATCAGTGTATTTATTCTTGATAGACCAATTTTAGGTATTTTTTTGTTGTAATTCAGAATAGTTCAGATATCTTGCTTGCAGTCAATTGTTCAGTAGCTTTTCAGACAATTCAGTATGTTGTTGTTTTACAGGTAAATATCAAATACGGAACAGTCTGAACATGTACTGAATAGATCTTAATTGACTGAAGACGAATTTTCTGAACAGTAAGGAATTTACCGCGGTGGATACGTATGAAAAGTTATTGAACGACTAAACATGACTTAATCAGAAATGATAGTTTAATATCACAATCGGGTTAATAGTGGGTTACGTTTGTAATTTGTGTAATCTTTTATTTTCAGCGAACGATATTTCTGTAATTTATTGTGTTTATGCTAAAATTTGGCGATAAGTTAAGATTTTTGATACACAAAGAGAATTGCTTGCCATATTGAATAGTAAATAAGCTGATAAATGTTTGGAAATATCATTTTATATTGAATAGCATATGACATCTGGTTTGAGTTCGGCTCTATTTTAGTGATTTGTCAGGCTTAAGGATGTTTGCTCCTCTTGTCTTTGAATTTGTGCCAGATATTCGGAATCCTCTGGTTTTATCCATGTATTGCCAATAAAATTTTGCCCACTAACCTTTACCTTTCTTTTCATAATTTTATTTCAAATTGTTTGAAAAGCCATTTTCAAAATCTTATAAAATCCTTTTATTTTTCATAGTTGTTGAAATGCAAAAGATGCCAATGTTAAATGTATGAAATATCTAGAGAATTATTTCCGCCAAATTTTCAATGGCTTATATCTCGAAATCAAGCACACGGACCCTTCATTTTTTCTGCTGTTTTAGTTTCTTTAATTATATACTATCAATTTATACCAGTCTTTTAGAAAGCTTGTTATTTTGAAACAGAGTAGCGAACATCCTAACACTGTTATGTTTTGAGATATAAGCTATTGAAAATTTGGCGGAAAATGATCTCTCTAGATTTTTCATACAGTTAATATTGGCAGGTTTTTCTTTTAAAAACAATGGAAAATAACAAGGATTTTATAAGATTTTCAAATATGGCTTAAGAAACTATATGTATTAAGATTATGAAAAGAAAAGTTGGGCTTAGTGGGCAAAAAATTTAATGGCAGTACATGGATAAAACAAGAGAAATCCGAATATCTGACAAAAATCAAAAACAGGATGAGCGAACATCCTTAAGTGTTATTCTATTATCACATTACCTTGGAATCAATTAACTTTCAGGTCACCTGGTCCTTACGCTTATTCTAACCCACTGGGATTGCAGATACAAGTCTTCCTTTAAACTACTAGGTGCGGACCAGCTTAAATAATACTTTCTTACACCCATCTTTAAGATGTTTGCAATGAATATGTCTCTTTTATCCACCGTCATTCTTATTATATAAAGACCATAAAAATCTTGAACATTTCATAACAATTAAAACATATTTATTGTTTGTGTTAGTCAGTACAAGTGTTAAGTAAAATCCTTACAAATGTGTAAATGTGACCTGTGTTTGACTTTTATGTTGACAAATTCATAAAAAATAGTGATATCGTACTGCTTCTTATACTATGCTTGAAGATTTGAACAAGTGTATTTATATTTTCTTCTATCTATTTGAATAAATAAAGCTGTTGACAAAGTCAGTTAAATTACTACAACTTAATTAAGTATTACATCTTGTAGCATTTGAAACCCTGTAAGGACGAGTTTCCAAAATATGACGAATCAAATGATGTACAAGAGAAAAGACGGACGAGACAGTCAACCAAAATATCGGTATGTTATAAATATAAGACTTATAAGAGCAATAACATCTACAGACATTTAAGGCCTTTTTCCGTGTGACAGATAGAATAAAATAACATTATACGGGTACTTCAAATCTACCTGTTTATTGACGTAAAATGGAGACAACACTGCAGTTTACAGTCACTCAAAGCAGAAAATAATATTATTGTCAATTTTGTTTTGTCTAGCCTACTTCAAATTAGGATTGACTTTTCTAGAGAATTAATATCTAAAATAAAATCAATGGTTCAGCTACATTTTGCTAGAATACATAAAGCATTTGAATTATTAACATTTTACATGAAATTCAGGCAAATAACATACCAGTCCCCAACAATGTCTTTAATATATAATTTTTTCTATTCTACCTTTAATTTTAGAATTTGCTTATATTGATTCGGATGAACAAATGAGTTCCTAAGATTTCGAGTCGAAGCATGAATGTTCAAGACTTCATGAAATCATTTGATGACGAGTTAATATAACTTTGTTAAGGGCATACGATACAGTTACAGGGGCGCTAATGACGTCGCTAATGTAAATTGTTTTGCGATGTCAAACTGTGACAAAATTAGTAAAAGATGCATTTGTTGACTGATTTTGTTCATAAGCTTGACAAGAGGACATGAACCTGTCTTTTTATACGACATTTTGCTTAAGTATGTATGAAGATTATAAGTACCAAATTGTATGAACAAATCATCAATGCAATTTTGTGAGATAAATATGCAACAAAAATGCCGTTTTATTTCTAAAATCATGAACATTTAATAAAAATAATTATTTCCGAAGAATTGTTATACAAAATAAAAATCACAAAAATACTGAATTCGAGGAAAATTTAAAAGGAAAGACCCTAATCAAATGGCAAAATCAAAAGCTCAAACACATCAAACGAATGGATAACAACTGTCATATTCCTGACTTGGTGCAGGCATTTTCGTATGTAGAAAATGGTGGATTGAACCTAGTTTTATAGAGAAAAAGTTAAATTTTTTTTTTTTTTTTTTTTTTACAAAAATACGCTTGTGTTTCTTTTAGAAACAAAAAGTTTGGTATGTCGGTACAAAGTCTGAAAATATGCATACAATATCAACACTATATTTTTGTGTATTCAACATGTTAAAAGTAATTGTACGGCTAATTCCTGAAATCTAAACATGTGTATCTCCTCACGCTTAGCTCCAACTCCTTGTCCAGGTTTTGCTATATATTTTCTCCTTTCCAACCTATATTCAAAGATTTGGAATACAAAACATGTTGACTTCAAACATCACTGAGGAAACATTATTTTTTCAAAATGTGCATCTGGTGCAATACAATTGGTATCGTTTAATGTCATTTCACATTCAAAGAGATCATTCTTTTAAAACATTATTAATAATTTTCTTGATATGTTGTGTTGAAAATTTTCGATATAGAATAAAATAAAAATTAACGAATGTCTTCATAATTACCCTGACTTGTCGTGTAAGATAAAACCATCGTTTCTGTTCATATGATAGTTATTCACTTACATGTTCTTACAAACAACGTTATCTCTGTCTTGGTTTATCAAATATTCCAAGAAATCTCTTTCCAAAGGACGAATCTATTCAGTAATCAGAACAGGGCTTCATAGCTACTGATAACCTACCTACTATAGAGGTTGTGTGAATCAAAGAAGGTAACTGAATATTAAAAGAAAATCTGTTTTATAGGGCATACCATCAAAGTCCTTCTCTGTTCAATAGTTTAAAGAACAAGTGTTTTTGCCCTTTACACTAGTTTTCCTCATTTCTAACTTTAATGCAGATGGTACGAACTGGTCCAACTTTGTTTCATTAAACATACGGCCGACGTAGAATCACATTTTTTAAGAAACATATATTAACCTTTAAGAAGAGACCACTTTGTAAAACACTCAGCAAACAGCACTCTGAAACTGAAGCAAAATGCAGTTGTTCTTTTATTGGCAGCATATGTGTTACATTTGGTGGAAATGTTTTCCCACACCGTAAGAACAAATTATATGCCTCTGCTTGATCCTTTATTCTTATTGGGCAGATTTCACAAAGAAGCTTCTCAAGAAAATTGAAAAAGCTGGCACAATCATTTAATTTCACTTTCCGATATATACAGATATCACTGAATAATTCAAATGTTGGTCACGAAGTTAACTACATTGTATATCGACACCTATTAACTGAAGTAATTAAAGTAAGGGATACCGCAGATAAAGTTTAGTCTGCCTGATATTTTTACATCCAGAAATTAACAATGAGGTACTGTTGAAAACTAAACTTAACGACATTGTTATATTGGCACTGACCATACTCAGAAAAATTTAGAATCATACTCTAGTAAATTTTATATGCCAAATATCATACATTTAGTTTTTTCTTTGACATATAACTCCATTTCAGTTTTACGTTTCCATGTGATGATTGCGGTTAAATCTTCAACAGCTGACACATTAATATTGCTAACATTTAGTTTTGTTCTGTAGAGTGACACTTTTATTTATTCACTTTTATTTTGAATTTTAAAGTTGAAATTAATTCTATTTGTTTTCTCACGAACAAAATATAAGCTGTGAAAGATTCAGGAACAAATTTGATTATACTGAGCTTAACTCCTACTATATAAAATAGATTCACCGAAATTAATGGTGGAAGATTGTGGAAATGTGTTTGCACTGGTTGAATTTTCTGGGAAGCCAGCACAACTGATAGGTAAGTTATTTTGCTTCAGACTTTTGTTTTCAGAAGCGCAACTGTAGCAAAGGTGTAAAAATGTAATAATTCACACAAAGCGCATATGTGAATTTTAGTTGCGGGTATACATCTATGGAGATATATTAGCAACTAAATAACAACTATAAAAAAAAAAAAACAAACAAACAACAAAAACAAAAGAAATCTGAAAATGCTGATCATAACATCAATGATAACTTAGACTTCGCTTCAAACATACATATTTCCAATGAAAAGAAAAGACAATTTTACACCTTAATAAATTTTGTGCGTCCGAAGCGCGAGCAATTGAGAATTGTCCGCCTTTTGAGATGAAGCAACCGGAATATCACAACCAATGAAATGAATGTCTATTAAAGAACAAGAAAAGTTGTTTCGCTTTTAATAATTTTATATGAGGAATTGTAATAGTCAAATATATTTCTAAAAGTATTAAGCGATCACTACAAACGTAAGACCAGGTGAAAAGTAAGTTCAAATTCATTTATTTCATCAGCATAAATTTCATTTAAGAATTGAATGCTTCTTTTGTAAATTTATTGGGTGTAAAAGCGTTAACCGAAGTACATTTTGTGTGAAGCGCGGATGCGCTTAATTCTAAAAATGTGCGTACGGTCAACGCTTTAACAACCATATAAAATTACCAAAAGAAGCATTCAATACTCATAATTACATTTTTGCTAGGATCATGAAAACACGATGTCTATCAAGTTTTCTTTTATTTACCTGTGCACTTTATTGTGGAAGCTCGTGTCATGAATGTTACATTTCATTTTGAAATGAACGTTAATTTCAGAATGACGCGAGATTGCTGTTAATAATCAAAATAACGTATGAAACATACATATAATGTAATTATAAAACTTAACTGTTTAAAAAAATGAAAGTCGCCTAATTATTGACAAAAATTAAAACAAAATCTGTCATTTGGTGTCTGTTTGGTCGATCTGAAGTTTAGACATAAAAGTGTTTCATAATTGTAAACGGAAAAAATCGTAATCCATTGTACCAATCGAAATAAAAGTTAAGCAAAATGCAACTGATTTGTACTGTTTGTTCTTATGTTGTGCTGTTATACCACTGTCCAAGGTTAGGATAGTGTTGAGGGCTTGCAAACATGTTTAACTCTGCCACATTCTTTATCTGCCTGTCCCAAGTTAGAAACCTGCAGTAGTTTGTTCATGTCTTTCATATTTGTTTTTCGTAGATTTGTTTGTTTTATATTAGACCAATAGTTTACTCTTTTGAATTGTTTCAAGTGCTTACATTCACTTCATTTGAACTCTGGTTGATAGTTGTCTCATTGGCAATCACGCCACCTGTCCTTAATTTTATGTTTATCTTATACAAAAAGACGTAATAATGATCTATACAAAATAAACAATTTAAAATCGAACAGAAGTGAGAAATGAAATTTTAGCTTTTGATCGAGATTATGTCTGAATTAAAGAATTAAAATAGCAAAATGTACGAGACAGCAAGCCAAAGACATATGCTTACATATATTTTTGAAACAATGTTGATCTTCCTTTCAATTGAACATTTATGATTACCTTGAAAATGTAGGCGAACGGTATCCTATGCTGATATAAATCCCCGGGGACTAGTACATGTAAAGGCCTGCTATTTTGTATGCGTATAAGAAGAAAGAACACATTTAGGGAAATAAAACCAAACACCAATATTTTGTTTTATTGTAAGTCTTTATAAAAGACAGGAATCCAAATGTCATGCATCTTTAACATATTTAACGCATTATTTTTGCCAAATTTGCATTCTTTACCCAGTCAGTTTGCAACCACTGTAAATAATTAAACATCTATAATGACGTCTTTTATTTGAAGTAATTATTGACGAGATATTTACAAAATTCCAAAATAGTGAACTATGTAAACGACACTTTCAATTTGAAACACACGTTAAAATTGGTCTTTATTTGACCCTTTTTGTTCATGCATATACCAATAAAACATGCATGTGCATTTATAAATACATCGCATGCACAAAGAGATATAACAGTTAATCTCTTGTTTAGAAAGATCTGTAAATTGTTTTTAATCAACTCTTTTTAAGATTGATTGTCTGGTTCCTTTTCAATCTAAGTAAGATATCAGTACATTTTTTTGTTCTAACCCATGTTTGTGATAGGGAGAGCATTTAACCCCAAAGATTATTTTGATCGAAAACGCCAAAACACACGGAACAAAAACAATCAGAGTGGATAATTAATAAGCATGAAATGTGTTGTTATTTGTATTCGTATATTCTTTATCAAAGGATTCTCGACATTACTGAGAATACGCTCAACGTTATGTACTTATATAAATATATAAATAAATATGCCGACAGTATCACTATCAACAAGAGAAGTCTGAAATAATGATGAACTTCAAGCGAGGCGAAAGATACCAAAGGGATATCAAAACTCTTAAATCGAAAACAAAGTAACAATGCCACGGCAAAAACAAAACAATCAGAAGACAAACAACAATATACAGAACAAAACACACAAAAAAAAACTAAATAACCCACCAAAAACCTGGGATGAACATAGTGACATGCATTCAGCAAGGATCATCATATTATCTTCATTAGTTGATGAGTGTCCTGACAATATACAAAAATGTAGCTCTTAAACTAATTCACAACAAGTTTTCCGACAGATACTTATAAAAAGACCTTTAGGCCAAAATTTCAGAAGATGTTAAAACACAAATGACGACAACCTTCAAAACTGTCTCCTATGTTTTGGAGAAGCACATGGACACTTGTCAATATCAAACTGTTTTCGTTAAGATAGATATCAGAATGCAAAGTCGGCATTGGTTAATTTGGCTATTTCTGATAAATGTTTTAAATTATGTTATTTGGCTCCAATACTCTAGAATAAAACATATCGTTTGAGTTAGGTACATTTTCCAAACTTGTTGAATGGCAATAAGTTAAAAGAAATGTTTTCATATAACATTTGCATCTTTATATCAGATTAGTTATTCTGATTTAACAAATTTGTGGATACTTTTCGAAACTTCAGGCCGGTTTTGTATTCCCGTGTTGAGTTCAATTAAGCCGTCAATTCCTTTGCAAAATGGGACAGATAGCTTACTTAGTTGAAAACAAAGTGAAAATTCAAAATTTAACAAAATTTCTTGTAAATGCATGTCTAATTAATAAATTTGAAGTACTAACATTGATTATTTTTCATCGGTTGAAGATATCAAAAGAATTAGGAAGTATTGAAGTATTATTAGTTTGAATTACAATAGGTATACGTTTTATATTTTTGTTATTGAAACTGAACATTTTTAGTACGTGTACTGTACTTTAACCTTTAATTTCGGGTTGAAATTTGCATTATTGTGAGTAATTATTAACACACTTTCCAAAAACAAAAACTTAAAATGTTAACATGTCATATGCTATATCTCTGTTATAATGTTTAAAATGAACGAACATTGTATTGTTTGCTGAATGGTTTACTATTTTCTTTTACACGAGAGTAAATAAGCACACAGTATCAATAAAAATTTAATAACACTAATTATTTACATTAGTTCTGATGGATATAGAAAGAAAATGGTGGGTAACGTCAATGAGATAGAAACTTAATTGTAATGTCACATTGTCAATTTTCTCGTGTAAAACTGTTTTCGGTCGAAACAAAAAGGAATTGTTTAGAAATAGTCTTTCAATCTGATAAAGGCTTTATGTGAAATTAACAAAAGGATATACAATGAAATATAACACTTTGTTAATTTCGTGCGTTCGAATCGTTATTTAGATTTATCTTCATCGGACCTAAATGGACCTAAAGAGATTTGTCAAATTAATCTAACGTCAACTTTACCTAAAGTCGTAGACGGTTTGTTATATATCATGCCAGTATCGAAGCTTACTCGTAGGCTGATGATACATGCATGTAAAATTAATTTACGTTAAAAGCAGATGGACTTTAACGTCCATATTTATAAAATAAAATTATCCTTTGTACGCAATTTGTATGTATTCTTTTTATTTGCCAAAGCTGATGTATGCATTCCTTGCCTTGTTCGTGTAAAATATACATGCAAACCTTCCAAATCCGTGTGCCTTGCGATCGATTTTAGTTTCGGAAGTTTATACCTGGTGAATCGTGTAATTTCCTTTTCTGTTTGACTAAGAATTATATGTGCTTTAATGGATTAAATATATATTGTAAACATTTACAAGATTACGTTGATTCACTACTATCGGTTGTTTAATTTTCATTACAACATTACACTTATTTCCTTCCTGATAAGGTAAAAGAAGTTATATTAAGTAGGTGATTATTTTATTCTAAGTAGAATCTGGAATTTCAAAGAAGAATACGACTACCAACGACAAATTAACTAGGAATCAAGGAAACGCGATTAGAAAGTAATTAAAGGCATGAAATAAAATGTATTCAAGATAATACAAGATAAATGAGCAATTGTGTACAAGAGAATAAATAACTGACTTGTTTGTTGCTTTCATTATAAGGTGTTTCAATTATTTATACTTGTGAATTCCGATGATTTAATGGTAAATATTACTTTTGTCTACATGTAATTAATTGTCTTTTGAAACATACAACTACAACTACAACTGTATCACATATTAGTATACTGGAATACAAACAGTAAATATATTTCAATATGTATATGTATGTGATTTCAAAACCTCACCCACATACAAAAATAGTTTTAGTATGTTAATGTAGAATTATTTGTTCTCGTATACAATACTTTCATCTTTTTCAGACAGTTTGAAAATATTTAAAATAAACTTAAAAACAAATAGACCAATTAAATATTAGGACAATTTATGCAAAATCCATGATGACAACATTTTAAAACGTTTTTGCATGTTTTGATTTGTATGACGAAGTTGAAAACGTACTATACTGGCTACATGATCCAATACAATGAGCAAAATTAGTTTACTCTATGAATAAGAAAACTTTTAAAAATCTTACATCATTTTTTGCATGTATACCTTATATTTTGCTTTACTGTTGCATTAAACTATTAAGTAATTTACCCTACTAGGACTATTACAACTTCATGTCCTGTTATACTAATATATGGACATTTAGACACTTTTGAAAGGTAAGAGCATCAAATGAGTGTTTCAAATTCGCTCTTCGTACTAGTCTAACGTACGTAACATTTGTATACTGTACTCGTCTTTAATTGTATCCTTTTAATGAACAGCACGGTTGGCTTGAGTCTTTCTCGTAAAAGAAGAAGGTATATGTATTTCAAACAGCAATGCACATCATGTATATATACGCCAAATTCCACTTTTATTATTGACTTTGTTTATTAGTACTATGTACCCTGCATCATCCGAAACCTCTTCATACACAAAATGTTAGCATACTGTTTGTGAATTTCTTTCGTGATTGGTCTTGTTGCGAGTGCGTTCCTTTCTTTGGCCTCTAGACTTGCTGGGTTATTCCTATAATAATGTGTTATCCTCCGTAAATGTTTGTGTCCTCGTTCGTGTATCATGCGATTAATGAGCGTTAAACGAGTGAAATAAGTCCGTGGGACTAAGAATATTGTAGGAGGGCAAGTCACTGACGCATGACTTTTCTGTGTGAAATTAATATAATTTGATATTGGTACATAAATGCTTCAAATACGAATGCACATGTCATCCAAATGAATATCTTGTTATCATGCTTATATAAGATAATAGACGCATTAAAAGCTATATTGGTGTCTTATCTTTTTAATACATTTATTCTTCCATTTTCATTTGCAAAACAACCAAACAGACAAAGGAATACATAAACCAGTTGTTTCGTACCATTACTTGATGGTGTCTTTGAATTGTCATTATTTTCTTTATGTCAGTACGTATTGGTACAAGTGTTTATATCTAAATTATTGTTTCTTTTAAATAGATTCTGGAACCTTAAAGAGGAATACGGCTGAAATCGTCGAAATATCTGAAAAAATTGAAAACATATTGGTAAGTAGAAAGGCATTCATTTGACAATTGATGACTAGAAGATAGAAAGGCTACAAAACATTTTTATAAGCTACTGTGATAATTGACGATGAGATTTGAAAAGAGAAAACAAGTACATTTCAAAGGAAATTATAGAGACGTTCCGTCACAGTTTTGAAATAAATTATAAATATTTAGTAATTTCAAAAATAATCAATTTTGAATAAGAAAATGTGCACTTTTATCACGCAAGTGTAAAGATAATTAAAAATGACGATACATAAATTAATCTACTATGATTATCTTCATTTTTAACGCGTATTTGAAGTTAACCATTGGTTACACTAGTGATGAGCTAAAGGAGCTGCTTACCCGTCCAGAACACATGAGATCACCCCAGAGTTTGGTGTTGCTCAGTCAGTTTGTTTTGTAAAGTCTTGTGGACTCGCTTGTTCTTTCGTCGTCCTTTGGTGTTTGCCATGGCGTTGTCAGTTTCCTTTAAATAACCCCTTTTCTACATAAATAATCATTAAACACACACAATTTCCAACCATATGTTAACACAAAAGTCGATGATTTTTAACACTTATAATCTAGGCAAGTGTTAAATATCCTTTATATCAATTAATTGTACCGCTTTCTTTTCATTCATTTACCCCGTTTGAATTTTTAATCAAAATTCATTCTAAATTCTTTGCAAATTCTTCCAATATTTCCACAAAAGCTCCATTTTGTATTATAAAATGAAAACGTATGAACGCTAACGGATGATTGGAAAGTTTTAATGCGTATAAGGAAACTTTGGCTAGCGTCCTGAAGATTTGGTTTATTGCCCCAACATCGATGCTTCCTGGATCACATGTTTTGTTGAACTGAACGAAAAAAAAATCCGTTAGCAACCGAATAAAGTTTGATTTGGTTATAACTGGTTTGCTATTAATAAAATTTCGTCTACATTCTTGCTCGTGTAACTTATATTTTGAGAGACAATTGTGTACTCAGGTAAATCAGTTTTAGGTCTTTCCACCTTTCCGTGGAAAGACCTTAAGATTTTGTTCTGATTATTATTATTATTAGGTCTTTCCACCTTTCCGTGGAAAGAACTTTAGATTTTGTTCTGATTATTAGGTCTTTCCAATTTTCCGTGGAAAGACCTATGGATTTTGTTCTGATTATTATTTTTTTTTCTTCCGCCTAATTTTTTCTTACGTAGTATTGTTGTTTCACAAGATGTCGCTTAGATATTTGGCATATGCTATCGAACAGTTTATACACTTTTAAAACTGACACTGTTTAACTGAACACTTCACGTTGTAAGAGTTATCTCCCCAACCACTGTTTTTCTTGTGGCCACTACTCCTTCGCAACCGTAAAAGAATACGACAAATTTATTTTACCAAATTGGTCGTTACATCTTCTGGATTAGGATGACCATTTGGACCGAAGCTATCCGGAGACTCCATATGAGAGTTATTTCCCTTATGCATTTGATATAAGTGATATGCATTTCTAACTAGTAAACCATAAGTGATAGAGACCTAGCGCCTTTGTATTTGAGGTCTTTGATCTAAAAATAATAAAATTAGGTCAAGGTCAAAGGTCAAGGTCATATTTTAAATTTTGATTTTGGCTTATGTTCACTTCTTTTCAAAAACCGTATAAGATATCGACAACCTATTTTTACTAAACTGTTAGTTGCGACATGTCGTAAGTCATTTATTTTGGTTGAAAGGGTACGCTGACATTTAATAAGAGTTTTCGCCCCTCTTATAATTAGAATTATGCGTATAGTGATATAACTCATTAACCATACATATTAGAGACCTATGGTCCTTTGATTTAATGTCTTTGGTTTATGACCTTGAAATTGAGGTCAAGGTCATAAGTCAATTTGACGTTCTAGATTTTGACCTTTGCTTTAAATTCATATTGATACAACATAAAGCCATTGAACTTTGTGCATTAGGTTACAAGCCATTATGACCTTGAAAAACAAACCGGAAGTGACAAATTATCTCCCTTTTTTGTTTAATATCAAAATAAATCTTTACGGATTGAAGACCTGCAATTGTTCTCTGAACAATTGGTTTTAATATTGTAATCATTTAGTTTTATGGAATAGGAGTAAAAATTTTCCGTGGGGACCCTGACGAGTAAACATTCAAAATGGCACCCGGAATCGTGCCGTGTTTAGTTCTTATACATTGTAATGTATAATTAAAACCAATTGTTCAGAGAACAATTGAAGGTCTTTCCACCAAAAAACATGTATTTTGATATGAAAATATTAAAATCGAGTTTAAAATGTCATTTCCAGAGTCGGATGACATCTAACTGTGAGCTGATTCCAAAAATATATGGTTTCTTTACACATAAATTTTAAGGGAGATAATTTGTTAATTCCGGTTTGAAAAATGTCACTTCCGGTTTCATTTGATAGTTAACTTGACACTGATTCCAAAAATATATGGTTCTATATACTTTAACATTCAAAAAGTACAAAAAATAGCTACTTCCGGTTTACACAAGGTCACTTCCGGTTCATTTTTCAAGGTCATATGGCTTGCAACTTAATGCACAAAGTCCTATAGCTTTATCATGCATACATATTAAGTTAAAGCAAAGGTCAAAATCTAGAACGTCAAATTTACCTATGACCTTGACCTCAATTTCAAGGTCATAAACCAAGGACATCAAATCAAAAGACCCTAGATCTTTATTAAGTATGGTTAATGAGTTATATTACTATACGCATAATTCTAAATATAAGAGGGCTAAAACTCCATTTAATGTCTACGCACCCTTTCAACCAAAATTGACATGTCGCAACTAACAATTTAGGCAAAATTATTTGACAATATTTTATACGTTTCTAAAAGAATTGAAAATAAGTCAAATTCAAAAGTCAGAACATGACCTTGACCTTATTTTCTTTTTTTTTTTTTTTGGAGCAAGAACCTCAAATCAAAAGACCCTAGGTCTCTATCACTTATGGTTTACCACTACAATTACATTTTTCTTATTTAGAATACTAAAAGGAAATAACTCTCATATGGAGACTCGGACCGCTTCGGTCAAAATTATCCTTAAGATCTTGAGGATATAAAGAGCAAATTGGTGAAATCATTTTGTGGTAATCTTTAACGGTTGCAAAGGAGATGTGCACTCAAGAAAAACAGTGTTTGATAGATAACTCTTAAAATAAAAGTTTTTGGCTAAATAGGGTTAGTTTTAAAAGCGCAGTAACTGTTCGATAGCATATGCAAAAATCTTAGCGACATCCTGCGAAACCACAAAGCACCCTAACAAAAATGTGCGGAAGAAGAAAAAAATAATAATAATTAAAACCAATTGTTCAGAGAACAATTGAAGGTCTTTCATTTCAATTTTCAAAGTTATTGATAAGAAGCTACTTCCGGTTTACTCAAAGTTAAAATTGGCGTCCAATGATAGGTTTGTGTGTACTGATTAAAAAATATATGTTTTCTATATACTTTTGTCTAAAATAAGGTAGATAATTTGTTACTTCCGATTTGGAAAATGTCACTTCTGGTCTTCTTTGATAGCTTTATTCATACAGATTCCAAAAATTAATGGTTTTATATATTTTGCATAAAAGATAATTTTAAGCTTCCTGTTTAGAAATTGTCACTTCAGGTCTCATATGATAGCTGTATATACACTGATTCTAAAATATATGGTTTCTATATACTTTTGCTTATAATAAGGAGATAATTATCTATTTTCGGTTTATTGATGGGCACATATGGTCTCATATTATAGGTTTTATATGCCTATTTAGAAAATATATGGTTTCTATGCCCTTTTTATTAATAAAGTGCAAGAATGGCTACTTCCGATTTACTCAAGTTCACTTCCAGTTAAAATTTCTCATGGTCACTCAACCTTTTGTAAAAGACTTAATGGCTTTATAATGAACCAAGTTGAAGAAATAATCAATCAACCTTATATTAAAACATTTCAGGGCAATAACTCCTATAAGATGTCATAAGATTGTTTCACACCAAATGTATCATATATTCAGGACAATAAAGCGAACATTTTACACTGCATGCACTAGTTCTTTTATATATAACTTTAAAAGTGTCAGAGAGAATGCAAAACAAGGAAAAGTCAAAATTGAGAACATGACCTTGACCTTTGACCATGACCTCAATTTCTAAGTTAAGACCTAATGACTTTAAATAAAAAGACTCTAGGTTTATACGGTGAACAGTTTATGAGTTACAAAAACATGACGACTAATTTATTTGGTGAAAGTAGATAACTCCTATAAGATTTCACCGGATCGCTTCGATCCAAATCAGCCAAAAATTCCTGAGGATGTTACGAACAATTAAGAAAAAAATTTTGTCGATGTCGTTTTTGTTACGAAGGAGATGTACACACAAAATACAGTGAATGAGGAGATAACTATTAAACAGAAAATTTTTCGTCTAAAAGGGGTTAAATTTAAAAGAGCTTAAACTGTACGATAATGTATATCAAATATCTAAGTTACATATTGCGAAACACAAATTTGACGCAAGATCAAACTTTGGCGGAAGAAAAAAATAATGATAATAATCAGAAGAAAACCAATAGGTATTTCCACAGAAAAGTGGAAAGACCTAATAACCTATATATTGAACGCTTTTGTCTTGTCAACAAAGGTGGTAATTTTCCATCTGACGTGTATGTGACGTACCAAGGAGTTTTCGTCAATATATTATTTACGCAGACATGTGCAAGAGCAACTTCGTATTCACGGTTCTGTCTCCCAAACTTCAGTAGAAATAATACAGTGTCATTTTAGTTAATTGGGTGCAGAAATAAAATTGAACATTGTATATCGTATCATCTATATATACGATTATTCTTATAAATCAATCAATCAATAGATAAGTGAAACATAAATAAATAGATAAATAAATAAATAATAAATAAATAAATAAATAAATAAATAAATAAATAAATAAATAAATAAATAAATAAATGAATAAATAAATACAAAAATATAAAAAAAAATTCAAAAATTATAAATAAATAAATGAATAAATAACCACAAACAAGTAAATGACACATAGATACATATAATTACATGAATTTAAAAGATTACAATGTACGCTTTTGATGATGCAAATGTGAAAGATCATTTATGTGGATGGATGGATGGCTGGAGTAGATGAATTTGGCTATTATTATTATTAAAGTCCACCTTTAGTCATATACATCATCAACTATTTCGGTTCTTATTCATCCTTTGTTTTAAAATATAAGGCTTGAAGATAAATCCAGAAAAGTGTTTCAAACGCACGAAATTCATAAATTGTTATTTTCCATTATACAATTATTTTGCAAAATTAGTTATAAGCTCTACGGACGCATGGAATTTATGCATTGTGGTTCTCATTTATTTTACAGCACTGAGTCGATAACATCACTGTTGGACTATCAGTCCCTGAGGATATCATCAGCTCAGTAGTCAGTTTTCGGTACTGAATGATTTATAACAAACTTTTCTTCTAATAAATTGTCCGTTTATAGATTTATAAATTGTTAAGAAACTAAGATTTCAACTTCCTCAGGCAAAGTTTGCTCTGATGGATTTGGCTATTATTTCTAGGTCATTTTGGTTAGAAAGCTCTTCAACTATTTCGGTTCTTATACAAGCTTGTCTTTCAAATATTCGGCTTTGAGCGTTCCTGATGAATATAAATCTAAAAAGCGCTTCGGACGCATGATATAGAGAGTGATGTTTAATTATGTATACATAAAATTACCACAAGCAAAACGTCTATGTATATACACGAAAGGAGTTACTAATTTGCACGATAAAGATTTGCTTTCGATGGCAATTAAGTCTCTCCTATCGTGTATCACACATAATAAATCGTTTGCCATTTGGTAAACCACATGTGCCTAACGTTCATGCGACGTCATCACTAGCTCAAGTGATTTAATAAATGTTTCCGCGGGAGTATTTCAATTTTATTTTCATAAAATTTCGATTAACAAACAAAACGAAGGAAAGATAAATGAAGTAATACACACAAAAGAAATGATCTCAAGAATAACATTCAGTAAATGCGCCAAATATACACCATTATGTTCGCGCTTGAGGATTATCATTTACTAATGTAGTACATCTTAAAAATGGTTGTACATATAATTCTTTGAAAATCCGTAACAACAAAAGTGGGCGGCCATGACGAGTTTTCAATATATGATAACATGCAAGAAAAAAAACATAATCAGTATCAGATATTTTTGCAGATGTAAGTTGCATGTATCATCGACGGAGAGGCTGTGGATGATCGAGAGGAGATTATTTACAAGAGATTACAGCCTAATTCCAATTGGGAAAAGGAGATTCTGAAGGAGATGTGTTCCAGATTATCAATGCAGAAAAGCATTGCATAATTCTTTACCTAAAAGTACGGCAGAAAACTTTACAAGACACAGATAAACTTCATTCTGCGATCAGATCGTTACTTCAGACAATCATTACTGCTGGTGACATAGATCAGAACGAGCCTACCTTTCTGAACTGTCGATTTGACAGCTTTGATCAGAGTCAAGATGGTAAATACTTGCATATTTGAAATTTTCATTTATTAAAGATTTGCAATTACAGTAAGGTGCGTGGTATACTTATTATAATGTGATTGAATAAGGATTCATATTTTATGTTAATACATATGTATAGAGGCATTAACATTTAATAGTTTTCTGTCTCAATATTAATGTTTACCATGAAGAAGAGTGTTACCTTTTAATGTTGATGCCTTTATACAGCAAGACCTGCTGCTTTGATTTATCTCCGTTTTTTAAAGAAAGTCAGACTTAATATTGTTTGGAGGAAATTGACTTCGGAAATATTTTGTCTAAATTGAAGGTCTGTATATAAGAACACATATTCTGATAGTGATCATATTTAGGTTCAGAGTCGATTAAATGACGCTTGGGCTAATTATCAATTACAGCATGCATTTGATTGATTAAAGTAATTCGTTCCAACGTTTTGGATGAAAATAAATGTCAAACGTTGTTTTGGGAAATTATTATTCATAAAATTCTAAAAGAAACCTCAGTTCTACTTAACAAACTTCAGAAACTTACACCAACACGCTGCTTGTTTGTCTTTTACAGGGACTTCGATGGCCTAGTGGTCTATGGAGATCACTTACAGTGATCATTAGATTTTCCACACTGAGATTATAATTTTAAACCACTTTCGTGTCGTGATGCGTTTAACTAAGACCTTAATTGATAAGGATTGCCAGTTTTGCTGCCGAAATTTAGTTGTTCTTTATTGACTGTAACAATTGACAATTTTGATCGCTTCTATCCTTTTAATTTTAGATAAAATTTCCACATATAAAGGTTGTTTGCCTAAAATCTTAAATTAAATCAAGACGTTAACAGTGAGGATTGCATTTACGACAAAATAATGACTTGAATTTTTCCACTGTTATTTCTTCATTTTAGGAAGCAACAATCCACAGCATCTGTTTTAGAATATATATCTCCAAGTCGTACCGATATTCCAGGGTTGTCCTTTTCTGTGAGACCTAGTTTCCGTGATAGAGAATTGGTGCTTACAAGGAAAATAACTACAACAAGGGTCCTTAGTAGTCAAGTCATATCTTGTTAAATGAAATATCTCATCATATGATTGTTAAAATCTAATTTAACCACGACCACGAATATGCTGCATTTGACTGAGCGATGATATCGTTCTCTTTTCATGTTTAATGACATTATCAAATTCAACTTTTAAAAGGGCAATTATCAATTCCTGAAATTTAAAGATAGTAAAACTAGTCTCTCCCGAATGATCTCTATATGTCTAGTTAATCAATGAATATGATAAAAATCAGGAAATATCAATTGTTAAGTCATTATGAAGTCTTAAGATGGTACATAACACTACAGGAGATAACTCTGTAAAAATCAGCTGAACGTGTTTGGTACCACCTTAAAGATGCTGAATTGATGTTTATGATCGTTAACGAATTTAGCGATTCAGTATTTTGGTCATATTACTACTAACCTATCTACAAGTTTATACATTCCTGGCTTTTTAATGTTTGTACTTGAGAGTGTTTTACAAAGGTTACTGTAGAAAAGTCCTCGTACGCAAGAAATTTATAAAATGTTATGTTCCATTATACAATTATTTTGTAAAATTAGTTATAATATTTCGGACGCATGACATTCATAGAGTTTTGTTTTCATTTTTTAACAGCACTGGGTCGATACCGCTGCTGGTGGCATATCAGTCCCGATAAAGATCATCAGCTCAGTAGTCAATACTTCGGTACTCACATGATTTATATCAATAAAGGCAACAGCAGTATACCGGTGTTCAAAAGTCATCAATCGCTTGAGAAAAAAAAAAATCGGGTTACAAACCTTTCTAAATTGTCCGTTTTAAATTTATAAATTATTACGAATCAAAGGTTTCAACTCCCTCAGGCAAAGTTGACATTGGATGGATTTGGCTTTCATTTTAGGTCCTTTTGTTCATGGAGCTCTTCAACTGTTTCGGTTCTTGAACATCCTTGGCTTTGAAATATTCGGCTTTTGAGCTATCCTGGTGGAGGTTAAACCACGGACGCATGAAATTTATTAAGTGTGGTTTCGTTTTATATTTACAAATTTTAATGAGACATCTGATATGAAAATATCTGTTTAAGTTAGTTTAAGTTAGGTACTAACTTATAACTTAATAAAATGACAAGATCTCAAAATGAGGTAATTTTATCCGATTTTACAATTATTTGCAATTAGATACCGGGCTTACGTGTTTTACGCCAGACATGCGTTTCGACTACAAAAACACACCAGTTACACTCGAACAAAAAGTTAAACAGATTAGATAAAGTACGAAGGTAAAGAGAATTGAGGACAACAATTCCGAAATGTTTTGCCAAATACAGCCAGGGTAATCTATTCATGGGGTAGAAAAATCCTAAGTATTGATTATTAGTTCAGATATGTCCTGTGTAATTGTTTATAAGTAAAATTATGCAACTCCGATAACCCTGCCTACTATTATGCGATAATAAGTAAATTTTAAAAACATGAAGACTATAATCGTTGCTGTTGAACAGGAGGAAACAAAATTTAAGAACGGAACAGAACGCCACGCAATTATAATATAAGTAAAATACAGAGACGTCGGAAATCTGTTTTCTTTTATCATTTTAGTGGAATATGAAAAGCTGAAAACATCAGACTATAATGCGGTAGAAGAACAAAAATTAAATCTGTTAACAGAACATATCCAGAAATAACAGAAGAAACCAAAACGGAGTTACGTAAACTCCTACATTAAAAGGACGAGTCAATTGATGACTGTCAGCCAATACTTGGATATATGATGCAAGTTATTCTTGACTTGTTTCAGATATTATCCGCGACTGGTTAATGAAATATTACAGCTTAGAAGAATTGATGAAAGAAATATACAAAGAAGAGTCGCTACGAAGTATTATGAGTGATCCTCTTTCCTTGACAGAATGTTCGTTAGATAAATTGTACGAAATAGGCAAAAGCTGATGAATATAAAAGAACCAGAGAACGGATGGGAAACATACCCAAACGAAACAGATCAGACACCTTCCGATGATATAGTTAGAATGATTCTTTTAACAAAACGAGTCAAAAGTCGAATGAATTCTATAATTACTGCAGATGAGCGTGATAAATTTATCACCGAGGCCAAAAATCTAGTCTCCCGGTTTGATACACTCCTTGAAAAACAGCGAACGTTTGAGGATCGATTAACTCATTTGTCAAATGAATGGGGATTTCTTGTGAGTTTTAAATTAAGATAATTATACACTTTTAAATAAAAATATAAAAATATAAAATGATTTTAAATTCTGAACTCAGAAAGCTGCTAGACAGCTTCAGTTTAAATTTCAAAGCTTGTCAAAAGGACGCAAATCAATTAAACATCAAAGCAATCACGACATGTATTCATAAATATTTAAATTAGTTCATATACATGTGAAATACGCCAAAAGAGCATTTTGCGAGTCGAGTTTTATGATCGACCGATTTGATTTGTATGTGTCTCTTGCGGCATGTGATCGTGGTCTTGTATCTTTAGATAAAAAGAATTGTCTTTTGGCCTTCGTTTCACAACAAAATATTACGACCAGAATTGTTCGTAAGGGATGAATAGTCCTGTATTCTTACCATCAATTTTAGTAATAAGATTTGTTGTGAAACGCGGCCCGATCAGTAACTTTATCAACTGTTTTCTATTAATTCTATCCAGATTATGATATTTTAACTGATTGAAAATATGCATTGTATACATAACAGGACACGCTCAACCTGTCGAAGCACACGGTTTTCTGGTTTTGAAATGCATGCGATTCTCTCTGTTTTTGTCTCGTCTCGACAAAGTCTCAAATACGAGACGTATGCGTACTTTTTCCGACGGGACGACAATGATTTTGATTTGATAAAGTCGGTAATTGGGAATCACTAGTGTTAGGTCGATGAAAATTAGTATGCAGTTGTTTAAGCATTGGCACATATCATTTACATACAAACATTATTTGGCCCTGCTCCTCATCATGGTCTGGCGACTGACACTTTGGATCAGAATATATATATATATTAAAGTTAGTGACTAGTTCACTTTCTGAAATTACTTAGCAAATTGGAACCAAACTTAGCTACAATCATCATTCTGGTATCTAGTTAACAATTGTGTCCAATAACCCCGCCAACCGATCAACATGGCCGACATGGATAAAATAGAACATGTGTGTAAAATTCAAAGTTTATCAATATCCTGAAAACCGCTATACTTTTATAGTTATTGCTCTGAATTTTACTAATTTTCTTTTCTTTTTTTTTGCATAACATTTTGAAAATTTTAATAGACTGAGAAATTGTAATGCAAAAATTATCAAGGAGGCAAGTTCTATAAATTAGTCTGATGGTCAAAATCGTCAGCTGATTCGTTTAATTAGTTATTGCCATAAAGTGATGATTCTTACCAATTTTTCGTGTTATTGCCTATAATTTTGAAACTACAACATATGAAGAGAAACTTTAGATAGCTAATATGATCCACAAGACAAGATTTACAAATACGTTGATACTACTGAAATCGTTGGTCGACTCTGTATAGGAGTTATTGCCCTGAAATGACAATGTTTACCATTTTGCGTTTGTGCCTATTGCCTTGAAAACTTAACGAGAGAAAGAGGAACTTTATATACCGAAAATGTTCAGCTAGACAAGACCCACAAATATGTCAAATTGCCCAGATCAGGAGTTATTGCTCTTAAATGACAATTTTTCACCATGTCATCATACCTGTCAACTGACCCGGATCCTGCGGGTGTGACCCGAGATTTTCACAATTCTGAGGAGTCACCCGCCGGGTATCCAAATAACCTGGAATTCGGAAAATGACCCGCTTTCACCCGGATTCCTAAGCCTGCAGACTGATTTCATAAGTGATTTTCATTTAAAATACCGGCAAATTCTTATTTCTCCCTGGACATGAAGTTCAACTTGCTGTGTAAACTCAAATTAAGTGACCCATTTCAGTGCATGGTTTCACTTGACAGCTTTGATGTCCAACACACTGTTACCTTAGCTTTAGGTCGTAAATAATTTGTGTATTTCAAAGTTGTTTTAAAACAATTTGAGTTACTCCCCTTTTGTCACTCCTTAAACGTATGTTTTTTCGTAAAAGATTAAATCTAAAATGAATTGAACGCAAAACATATCAGAATAACACTTTTACTTATTTTCTACTTTAAAACAATTAAAAATAAAATTTTGAAAATTACTTTTTCATCTATACCTCCTTTAAATGTTTAACTTTATTTTATTATAATCTAATTACCGACCGTGGAAGGGCTGTATAGCCAGTCAAGGTCGTTAAAACTTCCATATATTATAATCTTATTTCAACATATCAAGTCACTTGATGTTTAAAAGTTGCACAATTGTATGTAAAGAACAAACAAATTGGCACATTGTATGTCATGAAATGAATAGGAATAGGAATTAAGGCAGTGTAATACAAATCTATCAATGACCTTGAAGTGCAATGAAATAATATGTACAGTTTTAAATTACTTAACCATGTGAACATGTTTTGAAATCTGTTTGATTTAAATTATCAGAAAATGTCCCCTAAATCCTGAAATTCAGCTTTAAAAAGTTCGTACGCGTTATGACCTGAGATTTCATTCTTCAATGCAGGAGATGACCTGCATTTTCATTGTCATAGATTGACAGGTATGATGTCATTGTTATTTTGAAAAGTAAAATAGATATAAAGAAACCCCAAAACGCAAAATTCATCAGCAGGAAAAGATCTATAAATACGTCAACGATAGAATATAGCTTGAAAACACTTAATGATAGTGTATTATGAATATAAATGCTCGATAAATGGCCTTTGATTGAATTTAGTATTCTTATATTCTTATATTCTTATATTGATTGATTTGAAAAGGAAATAAACACTTAACATTTCAAAATACTTTTCTATTTACACAGGACGTTAAGCAACCAACAATCAATCAATCTATTTACACAAATTATATACATATGATATAATTAAGATGCAATTATGTTTTAAACAGCAAATTATTGATCAAATTATCATGTTGTATTATCAGATTCATATATATATATATATATATATATATATATATTACTAAACTGTTAACAATGACATTCATAACAATTACGGGGAACAAATCGAAATAATTCATGTACAAATATCGATAAAAAATCAGCATATCCGCCGTCGTGTGATAATTTGGGACTTACTTATGTTTTACTGTTTTTGAATGATTAAAACAAATTGCGGCAGTTATGAAAAATGAGATTTGTTAATGATCAACACTATTAAAGCTTTCATATAAATATAAAAATTCAGATTTTAAAGACTTTTGTTTTATAAATGTTTATCTTTACATATGAACGTGTTCGTATTTGAGTTTTATATTGTGCGGTGTTATATGTTATCTCTAGACATAATTTTTCTTGTATATTAAGGAACATGTGTATAGTGGATTAAACAAATTTGAATTGTCATCTTTTCATCGTAGAACACACGTGCCAGAGATTGTAAGTTTTATAATATCTATAGAATGCGTAACTGGTTCACTATTTTAAGTATAAATCAAAGAATAACTATACATCTTACTGCTCATTTTTCGCCCATCAATATTGTATCTTCTTATTTGTTCAATATTGACTAATTAATTGACATTTATAACGGACATGATGGAAACATAACGCAATATAGAAACATTAGTATAGTGTTTAATATCATTACACAAATTCCGTGACAAAGTTCTAAAATTCTAAAACACAGAAACAGTGTTTTTATTTGATGCTCGTCGTCTATAAGTAACATATTTAACTTGCACTTGAAGCCAGGTATGATATATGATACTACAAATTCAAGAAGGTCATTAGACCAGTTTGAGAGGAATTTGGATAGACGTAGATCACGTTACAGTTTAATAATACATAGCTATATACTTCTACAAAGTATATATTAGCCAAAAATATTTGGTTTCGATTTCATTGGTCAATAGATTTAACAGAACATATCGGTTAATACGAATATTATACAAATATTTCAACGTGTTACTCAATTTATTTATTATATTATATGCGAATAGATACTAGTTTACTATGATCAATGTGATTCTTAACCATTATGCAAACACTCTGGCTAAAAAACACCGATGAAATCCTACAAATTCCGCTAAAATATACTTCCAAAAGCAATATATAATTGCGAAATACGTTTATATAACCAGTTTTTAATCTTGTGATAAGTATGGAATTCATCATGAATTACCGTTATCCAATGACTTAATCCGATTAAAGCTAGTATGAAATGACATCGATTTTTTTCAAAATATCACACATGGAATTAAGGTGCAGTTGGAAGAAAAGTGACAAGTTTCTACTTAGAACACATACGTTGATAAAGACTGCTGACTTTTAATTAGTAAAATTTTGTCATTACTATCAATGTTTCATTTTATTTGAGTTGTATGTTGTGAATACATTTTGTCTCTTCTATATGTATATGTAGGTACATAGTGGATCGAAAAGATCTGACTTGCAAAAACTTGATCACAGAACACACGTGTCAGAGACGGTAAGTTTCAAAAGCAGCAAAGCATTTTACATATAATTCTTACCTTATTTACTACTTAAAATATCAAATTTAATATAAAAACAATATGTCAATTGGACAGTGTATGACTTTAAATATACCATTAAATTATATTTGTTTTACATGATTATCTATTTGAGACAAATTCTATTAATAAACGTTAACACACTTTTAATTCTTATAAAAGTCTAAAGAAAAAACAAAACAAATGCAAGATTGCAATAAACGTATACCAATAATAATTGCAAATCTTGTCTCGAATGATATGACTTCATTTTGTCCGCCATTCAGTATAACTGTGATAATGTGTACTCATTGTATATGTAGGTACACAGTGAATCGAAAAGATCTGCCTTGCCAAAACTTTATCTCGGAACACACGTGCCAGAGACTGTAAGTTGCCAAAAGCAGCAAGCATATTACATGGAATTGTTACCTAATTTACTACTTAAAATATCAAATTTGATGTAAAAATAATATGTCAATTTATAAAAATCTAAAGAAAAAACAAAAGCAAGATTGCACTAAACGTTTATCAATAATAATTGCAAATTTTGTCTCTAATGCTATGATATAGATATAAGAAGATGTGGTATGAGTTCATTTTGTCCGCCATTCAGTATAACTGTGATAACGTAGACTCATTCATAAGCATTTCGATAATAAATCTCTCGTACTTGGATTTATATATTTTGAACCGGACACAATTTATATATAATGCCAAACAAAGATTTGATAGTATGTACTATTTAACACAACAAAATCCGTGACACAGTTAAAAATAAAATCAAGGACCAGTGCTAGTATTAGTGTTCATCATTACTAAATTAAAGCAAATCTAAACTCACAAACAATGAACACAGTTATTGTCACATCAACCGATTGTGTCTGTTGAGGTTGCTCACTCAATTTTGTCAATATAAAGGATCTATAAACAACCGTCGTATAAAAGAGAGGCGAAGGATACCAAAGGAACATTCAAACTCATAAGTCGAAAATAAACGGACAACGCTATGACTAAAAAAGAAAAAGACAAGTAAACAAACAACAGCACACAGATAACAAAATAGAAAACCAAAGACTGAGCAACACGAATAAGTAGTAGGTTGAGCTAACAATCAATTTCTTTTCTATATCCTTTTTTATATTAGCCATTATACAATGTTGTTTTAAATTGGTAACATAATTCAATGCGCACATTGGTGGACTCTTAATATCTTTATGAACGAATCTGGAAAACGAATGACTGTGTCTAATGAATTACATCTGCTAATGCATAACAGTAAATGTCTTATTTTGCGTTGAAAAATATTACTTAGATTTTTTTTCTTTTTGTCTGTATAGGGGCCTATACATAGTGACTTCAAAGTGCGACTAGCATCATTTCAATCCGATTATCCTAAAACACACACATCAGAGATTGTAAGTCTATTCAAGTTTTTAATCTTATTTATAAAGATTTCTCAAATCCAATTTAAAATATAGTCATAGATCTATCTAATGACAATACGGCCGTGAGTGACTTCAAACATAGTGTTAACTGCGATATACTAATATTTGTGTCATGATTATAAAACTCAGACCAATTACTCTTTTCATTTTTAATGGAAACTATTTGATGGGCATGTGGATAATGACTTTCTCAAACTATGATTTATATATTTCATTCATACGTAACATCATTCTAAAATGATGCAAAATAGAAAGAATATGGTGTTTGAATGACAAAATGTTCGTGACGCAGTTTGAAAAATAAAAAAAAAAAAAAAAACACATTCCTTTCTATCTGTTCTTCGATATTAATTAACAGTGAGGCTATCAGCATGGAGAAAAGGCTTACACCTCATTGTAAATTTAAAAGTCTCTATCACCGGTTGCTCAATGTTGATCACGTTATATCTGTGCATTAATGAACACAGCTATGACCTATATACAAATAAGAAGATATGGTATGAATGCCAATGAGACAACTCCCACAAGAGACCAAATGACATAGAAATTAACAACTATAGGTCACCATACGGCCTTCAACAATGAGCAAAACCCATACACTTTAGCCATTTGATGTGGTTTTAATTTCTTTAATATAAATGTTTATCAGATGAGAGTCGATAACGAAGTGTTTTGTATTTCTGGAGGCACACAAATGTTCTTAACCTTTAAAGTTGTAACCTACAATAAAGATATAACAGTTTGCTTTTTGATAAAAAATTACCTTATCTGTGAAATTTGAAAAAAAGTGTATTTAAACACTTGTTCTCCTAATTCGGGAATCAGAAAATGGGTTCATCGTACACGTGTTCATGCTACGCATCGCAATAAGAAAGAAAAGGTACTCATGTTGGTACAATGGTACCATGCTAAACATTATATTGTACAAAAATGTAAATATAAGATTTAGTGTTGATGAATCAAGGTCGTTACTTTAATTAAGCAACCATAGGCAGTAAATTTAAGATAAACAATTTATTTCAGGTACGAAATTAATTACTACAATTCATTTAACATGAGCCTTTTCGTGACTCATAACACAATGAACAAGAAAGAAGGCACATTTACAGTTCATGTTGGCCTTGTTATTAAATTGCCTGAAAAAATAAGATAGCGATACAATTGTTTTGGTTCATTTTAACCTGCTAAATATTTGCCTTTAACGATAATTTAAACTGAAGATCCGTCTTTGCTGATGAAAAGCAAATCTGTATTTATAAGCAAGAACTATTGTGAAGGAAACTTATTTAAATTTGTTCTTAAGAATAAAAGTCCAGTAATTTTATTTCCTTAAAAGATTGCAACATTGTGTAAAATCTGGACCAAACATTTGCGAACATTTGTAATTCATGATGTTGGGATATCCTCATTTTGTGTTTCTTACTTAAAGTCTTCTTTTAAAATCAAATGAAAGAAGATGAGATAATGATCAAACTCAGTTTCACGGTATATATATCTTGTGATCTGTTTACTTTGCAATCGCCAATGGCAGTCAGCAGGGTTTAAGAACATTAGTTGTTCGACCTGCTAGTCAAATGCGTTTTGTTAAAATATACTTTTTCACTTTTTTGGTCTTTTGGAAAATGTTGTTTGTGCTGTATTTAGACCCCACTACCAAGAAATTTGTTTTGCATGCACACGTATAAAATTGCGGTTTTATCCAACGCAATCATAGGTTTGAACGTTGTTTTCAATTTAGAAAATTTAGAATTTAGAATTGTTTATATATTTTGTTTGGGCTTGTATTATATTTGCCTTCGGGTTTATATGATCCGTTCATCCTATTTCGAATCTTTCAAAATTCAAGAGTCTATCCTAAATTGAGGTAAATTATATGGCCTTCCAAATACCGTTTCGATTCCTAACATCACTGGAGAGACATTAATTGTCGAAATCCGGATATGGTGTACACATTTTGCACCTCATGTTTGCGGTATACCGTTTTTTTTTTTTGGCAATCGCCAATGGCATTCAGCAGGGTTTAATAACATCAGTTCTTCTAACTGCTAGTCAAATGCGTTTTGTTAAAATATACTTTTTACTTTTTTTGGTCTTTTGGAAAATGATGTTTGTGCTGTATTTAGACCCCACTACCAAGAAATTTGTTTTGCATGCACACGTATAAGAATTGCGGTTTTATCCAACGCAATCATAGGTTTGAACGTTATTTTCAATTTAGACTCGTTTATATTTTTCGTTTGGGCTTGTATTATATTTGCCTTCGGATTTATTTGATCCGTTCATCCTATTTCGAATCTTTCAAAATTCAAGAGTCTATCCTAAATTGAGGTAAATTATATGGCCTTCCAAATACCGTTTCGATTCCTAACATCACTGAAGAGACATTAATTGTCGAAATCCGGATATGGTGTACAAATTTTTGCACCTCATATTTGCGGTATACCGTCTTTTCCGCAAGTTTATTGTTTTCTGTTTGGTATTAAATTATTATAAGATCAATTTTGTTACATCTGGTGATCCGTTTATTTGGCAATCGCCAGTGACAGTCAGCAGGGTTTAAGAACATCAGTTGTTCGACCTGCTAGTCAAATGCGTTTTGTTACAAAATACTTTTTACTTTTTGGTCTTTTGGAAAATGTTGTTTGTGCTGTATTTAGACCCACTACAAAGAAATTTGTTTTGCATGCACACGTATAAAAATGCGGTATTTATCCAACGCTATCATAGGTTTGAACGTTTTTTTCAATTTAGACTTGTATGTATATATATATAGGTACGTCATTTTGGTGGACCTAGATTTGAAGGTGGTAGTACGTGGTCAATTGACAGTGGTATATCTGATGATCACGTATGTATATCCATGCAAAATCAACCATTATTGTATAATAATAAACAATCACTATTGTATAATAATGATAATACAATAAGAAAAATATGGTAGTAACAATAAATATTAATTTAGTACAAAGTACTTACTTTTGACAATATTATTTGTAAGGAGCTACCAAGAAGTCTATTTTGAAAACTTATAAACATGATAAATACATAGCTTTATTCGCATACGATTTACTAACTTTCAAAGTTGATTTTAGTGGTATTATCGAGTTTCGTGATTTTCACAAACTAATCAGCTATAATGAGTTTACAAATGTATTAGCATGTATAATGTGTTGCAGTCAAAACAATCAGGACAGACAGGATTTAGGTCAAACCAATCAAGTATTAGCTCAGCTGCAAGCAGGTCGTCATCAAGAGGAAAAATTCCAACGGTAATTATATTGCTTTGATGAAGGATATATCTGAATTTCTTGCCGAAGGTAAACACCATCATTGCAATTATGCATAGACAAGTCACACTCAGATCTGTCTAGTTTAACATGTTTAATTTGATTTCATTTTAATAAGCAAATTGTTAAACTTTGTATGATCAAATGTCAAATGAAGCTTCAACTTACGTAAGTACGAACCTGTATAAAGGCTTTCTTTAAATCAATCGAACCTGGCATCCATTTGCTTTTATCAGCCTTAGAGAAAAGGTAAGAAATAGTTGAATTTTATTACATGCACAATAGAAAATTCAATTGAATTAATCTTTAAATTCATTTTACAAGTTTTCCTTGTGGTGTTTTGTATTTTGTTTGTCTTGTCGTCGCTTTTTGTTTTTGCTATGGCATTGTCAGTTTGTGTTCGACTTATGAGTTTGAATATCCCTTTTGGATTTTTGCCTCTCTTTCACAAAATACTGACATTCGCCGATAAAATAACACTGAAAGGACACAGACTGGCATTGATATCAGCTGTTTCATTGTACACAGCTGGATATTCTTGAATAATTAAACAATATAAATAATATTGAATCGTTCGTAGAATTGTGACATTATATTATAAATAAACAGGTTATAAACCATGATGCGGGGATTAGGGACGCCCGTTTTAAAATGATGAGATGAATTTGATATTAATTTCAATGTGTTATTATCTTTGAATTTTGGTTTAAAGGCTGTACATGTATGTCATTTACTAAAGTTCTGTTCACGATCTACTCTTTCAACAGTTGATATAGTCGATCTATCGGCGTAAATATTAGTATTATAACAAGGTCCTAATTTGTAGTAGAAAATTCAATCAAACAAAAATCGAAATAAAATCAACAAACTAAGGAATCCAAAATCGTTCATTTTTTTTTCTGTTTCCGCATTTGCGCAGAAATCTTTTTCGGTATCGTTTGTCTCGCGATTTGCATAAAATATATGAAGGAAATGGATTCCCGCGTTTTATCTGATTACTAAAAGAATATTGACAGATAAACATTGAAAAATAAAATCCGTATTATATTAAAATGAGTATATTGCTTATTGAACATACGATTTTATAGCAAACAAAATGAATTCTCTGGGGAAAGTGCTCCCCTGATCGCTAAGGCTCGGTTTTGTATCTGATAAACGAAGATTAATAATAGGCCGACTTCTTAATTCGTCGTTTTAAGCTAAAATTTATTGTATTTTAATTTAAATAGTACTTCCATATGAAAAAAGCTTCACATGAAGATAGCGTTCCTTTGTTCACATTGAAAATGACGTCATAACTAAAATCCCTAACAACAGGACCAACAAAGGAAACGATTCCGTATTTCCGTTACTTTTTCGACAAAATAAAAATATGCTGCGCAATTATTTTTGTAGCTTATCAAGTGTTTACTTATTGTTCAGTCCTTTAATGGTATCTAAAAATACGGATTGTTTTTAAATGATTGTTATTTTACGTATTGGTATGTAAAATTTGTAAAATGTAAAAAAAAAAAAAAAAAAAAAAATTAATTGATGGCCTTGATAATTGTAAATTTAACTGTTGTTTGATTTGTCGTTCTTTTTCCCATGTAAGACCTGTCTCATATCAAAGCACAAAACCATTTCAATGTGTAGAAATCTTATCAAACATTGAAATATTTATTATCAGTAGAGTAGATGTAATTTAAAGAATTTGGACAAAATCTGAAAAGCATGTGTATGTAAATGTGTTGTAATTCATGATAATAATTGTTGCACACAGATGATTTTAATTATTTATTTAAATACAAAACATTATATGAAATCGGAATTGTTTTTTTTTTGTATTGATAAAATGTATTTTTTGTTATAATTTATAAAATGTATTTGAGGCTGAATTGTCATTTTATCAAGATGAACATTTATGATGGGAATAGTTTTTGTCTTTCCTTATTTTCAAAACGCTTGCGCGGTCATAAAGACGTTGAAAAAAGTACCAATGTTAGGATGGGTCCTGTCTCAGTTTGAATTTTTTACATTAACCTATCTTGAATGGAAGCTTTTGCTAAAAGTGCTGGCTAAGAAGGGGTGGACATTTTCCCACTTCAGCATATATGTCCTTTCCCAGGTTTGCATGTTTTATTGAAATATAGAACACATGAAAATAATATTTCTTTTCTGGATCAAAACTGAAATTGTCAGATTTTGCAGATGACATATATACATGTAGGTTTTACATAAATATGAGAAGATGTGGTGTGAGTGCCAATGAGACAACTCTCCATCCAAGTCACAATTTGTAAAAGTAAACCTTTATAGGTCAAGGTAAGGCCTTCAACACGGAGTCTTGGTATTAATAGTTTATGCTGACCCTCCGTTTCTTTCTTACTTTTGCCAAATCTGGCAATACAATAACAATAAAGATTATTTTTGATATATTTTATTTGTCTTATTTTAATACGCAATATCACAAGATTGACCTTACAAGCTAAAAAAAGATAACATTCCTATGAAACCCCATTTTTATGCACTTGTAAATAGTTTGAAAATGCCTCAGAGTGCACCATTTTCAATGTAAGGTCAAAAATTTTCCGGGGACAAGCCCCCCCTTACCCCTATTTGGCCAGCCACTTCAAATTAGTAAACAGCCTGTTCATTGAAAAGTTATTGAAAGCCCTGAAAGTAGTTGTTTAAGATAATCCTATAGAGATTGAATATGCGCGTCCGAATGAGCTCTTAAAACATTACTTTGAATTACTAAAAGAATCAATCGATCGAAAAAGGTATTTGAATTTGTCAAAATTATTGATCATCGGTAGTAAAAGTAGTAATTCATGGAAATTTTAAATAATCTAGTTCAGTTATTTTGAATAATTAATATTAGTAGTTTCTATCGATTCATATTCAAGTAATCAAAAGTAATACTGTTAGTATTCAAAGTAATCCTGTTTGGCAATTTTTAGTAAATGCAAGTTATGTTTAAATAATAATTGTAAGACAGTACAAGTACTTTTAATGAGTATTCCGAAGTAATTACAAGTACTTTTATGAGTATTCAGAAGTAATTACAAGTAATTTTTCTGAGTATTCATTGGTAATTACTAGTAATATTAGAAGTACATAAGATAGTTGTCCTTTTAAATTTAAGTAATTCAAAGTATTTACCTAGTATTTAAATGTAAGTCATTCAAAGTAATAACCCAAATTATTCAAAGCAGTACTGAATAAGTATAGCCTTTCTACTTACCCTCCCGGAGCACCTGAGATCACCCTAGTTTTGGTGGGGCTCGTGTTGCTTAGTCTTTAGTTTTCTATGTTGTGTTTTGTGTACTATTATTTGTCGGTTTGTCTTTTTAATTTTTGGCCATGGCGTTGTCGGTTTGTTTTCGTTCTGTGAGTTTGACTGTCCCTCTGGTATCTTTCGCCCCTCTTTTATATAGGTCAATACATGTTTTTGTTTACCCGATGAAAGTATTATGACTGAAAATTCAGTTCGTAGTCAATATATTTTAATGGGTCTATAACAACATGTATTGACCAATATGAAAACCCCACTCTTTATTTTAATATAATTATATTAACAAAAGCTGTAACTTACCTTTGAAAATTGTTCATTCAAGATATACTTTGTTTTATTCCATTTCTACTCCCATTTGCTGTTGTATATTAAATATGGGCAACCTTCCAAGCCACTCTTTGGGGATACATACATGTATTCAATTCATTTCAAAAAGTACACAAAGAGCGACCAGAGATTGATAGCATCCCAGTATTCTTACTGTGCATTTCTCCATTCGTATTATGCATGTCAAAATTAAAAACTTGCAATGCTTTCTTTCAACTCAGCATTGTAAAAAATCAATATACATCTGAATGAGTTTCTGTCATTTTGTAAGACAGCTAACCTAAGTAGAATGAAAGCTCAATGCTGGTTGACTGAATTATCGTATCGATAGCACGAATCAACTACTAGCAATTCATAACTTGAATATATAGTCCTGTTTAGTAAAATAAGACCAATAAGTGTATACATTAGTAACACCCAGCCAATATTTGTTCATTATAGAATTATGATATAATTAACAAAATTGATGACAACTTTAAATGATATATTTTTATACACACTATACTATACGAAGATGGTTAAGAATGTTCAAGAGATGGTCATGGATGGTTCGGATACAATTTGATTTTCAACTAGTAAGAGCAAAACAAAACCCAAAAGGATCGTTGATTATTTGGATGCATTTCAGCCTCTACGCACGCAACAGATACCATTCAATCTTGTCGTCGACCTAATGAATAATTAGCGTAAATAATACGGGTACATTATAAATAAATGGCATCAACTCTTGATCCGCTGCCTTTGCAATAATCCTAACAAAATGATGAAGTTAAGAAAAGTAAAATTATCCCCGTTTCTTATTGTCATCTCACCTAATATTAAAAACCAAGTAACTGCTTTGATCGTATTTTTCAAATTGATCTTGAAACAACATTTAAAGTTAAGTCTCTGCCATATCTTCAATTAAAACTACAAATGTAGGCATAACAGAACATATGTTTTTGTCAATCAGTCAGCTCTCAAGTTGTATATTTATTGTAGCAAATTTTGAAATTATAGAATTACTTTGTTTGATTTATTTATACAAATAGAATTCATGATAACAATAAGATGTGGTATGCTTTACATGAGACAACAATCATCAAAAAGACCAACAAACTAGGATGTAAACTACTATATGTCACTTTATGACATTCATCAATACTGTTTGATTTGTCCATGGTTGATCAAGTTAATTAATTTTGATGTCATATCTGTGCTTTAAATAGTTTTTTTGTATTATTCTTATTACTGTAAATAACTGACAGGAAAATAAGGAAATAAAGAAGATGAGGAACTTTAAAGGCTACTTTTTGCGAAATATATAATTTATAAAGTATGATGGATGCTAACGCATGTACTAGATTATGACAAATAACATGCTTGTAGTTTAAACAAATAACCATTTTAAAGAACATTAAATGTTTATTTTAGTTTTGAGTCCAGAGAGAACAACATGCACACGTAAGAGAAAAGAATTTCGACAATGAAAAGTATGTATTCTGAAAATTTTACAATAAATGAATTGGAACATATTCAATATAATGTAAATTCTATTTTATAATAATTCATGTAATTTATAACTATGATTTACTCAATTTCCATAAACTTATATTAGAGGCAAAGTACCAACTGGATATTAAAACATATTAAAAAGGACAAAGAAAAATGACAATGACATGGCAATAAACGAAGAAAAACAAAAAGACGTTAAAATCCCCAAAACTAAAAACTAAAGAATGATCAATACGAATCCCGCAAAAAAAAAAAAAAAAAAAAAAAAAAACCGGGGTGAACGCATTGGCTCCAGAAGAGTAAGCAGATTCCGTTCCACATGTGCTACCCGTTGTGTTGCTTATGTGAGTACAAACCCAGTGATAAGTCTTATTTGGTAGGTCACATTCGAAGAAAAGAGGACGTGATTGTCATGATTTTGGTTAGGACAATTGGAATATATCCGTCGTGATCAGTGAAACAGATATACAATAACTATTGGTGATGGCGTTCGTAAAATTTTCGAAGGAACACTAATTTCAATTTCAACACTTTGAACTCTAGGTTTAATAGCTTCCTGTAAGTTGTAAACTTATATCAAGGAAGTCACGATAGGAAATACAAGCTCTGGAATATCGTATGATCTGGGAGATATATATGTAAAGCAAAATTCTATCCGGATGAAATATCATCTGGTGGAAAAAATGTTACAGAAGTTGTTGTTATTTTTTATCCGGAGGAAAATATTTCACTGTGATATATTATCCATTGCCGTGAAATTCTATCTGGGAAGTTAAAATATTGAATAGATTATAAAAAACTTAATCTTTGCAAATACTATGTACTAATAATAGTAACGCAATCTATTTGAAAAGAGAATTTCTATTTTATTCTCTTTTTCAATGTTTACACTATTTGTGTGACCAAAACAAACGTTATACTGGCATGATTGTAACAAATGTATTTGATGATGGAATCAAATAACTCTACAAAAATAAAATTGAAGAACAATCTCCACAAATGAACACGTTTTACTGTAGTTGTACACGAAACGTAGAAATTATTTGTTAACAAGTATTGGGGAAATTTCCCAACAAAGTTGATAACCAAACGAATATCAATAGACTGTGGAAATTTTCCAAAAGATGATAAGCAACAAGAAATAAAAGACTGGGAAATCTCCCATAATGATGATAACCAACAAGATATCATTAGAGTGGAGAAATTTCCCAAAAGATGATAACCAACAAGAAATCAATAGACTGGGAAAATTTCCCAAAAGATGATAAACAACAAGAAATCAATAGACTGGGAAATTTCCCAAAAGATGATAACGAAAAGAAATCAACAGAATGAGGAAATTTCTCCAAAACGATGGTTACCACCAAGAGACCAATAGACTGGGAAATTTCCCAAAAATGATAACGAAAAGAAATCAATAGAATGGGAAATTTCCCCAAAGATGGTTACCAACAAGAAATCAATAGACTGGGAAATTTCCCAAAAGATAACAAATTAGTAATCAGTAGGGTGAGGAATTGTCCCACAGAGGTGATAACCAACATCATTTCATAGGCTGGTTGAAAATCCAAATGCATTGCACAATTACAACAGTGATAAATATGTCGTCTTACAGATACAGTAAGAACAGAAAGAGGGGGGGGAGTAGGGGGGACATTTTCACAAGCAGATAACACAATTAAAGGGAAAAATTGACTGAGAATACAACAAACATCGCAGATAAAGATGATACAGTACACGAAATGGGGCAACTTCCTCACAAAATCTTGTTTAACTGTATATCGGGGCCTTTTGTAGTCGACTATACGATATGGTTTGTCTAATGTTGAAGGCCGTACGGTTGCCTATAAGTCCTAAAATCCGCTTTCTTTATAAACTTTGATGGATAGTTGTCTCATTGTCAATCATACCAGATCTCCTTATTATATATAGCTACGAGTTAACTCTTATGCTTTAATCTGATGAAATTCCCGCCTGTTTGAAAATTGTACACGCTCATGGAGACCATGGAAAACAATTGACACATATGAAGAGAGTTGATATTTTTGCATAATATGGTTTTAATTTCAACCGTTCAACATTTACAGCATATATTAAAAAGCAAACATAAAGCAAACCAAATAAAACAGACTTAAATAGAAAATAAGTTCTTTCATTTTTTTTTGGTGTCCTCATTCAACAGCAATAGATCATGTCTTGAGTTGGAGTCTTCTTTTCCTTTCCTGTAAATATATCATGCCTTCAGCTGGAGTCTTCTTTTCCTTTCCTGTAAATATATCATGCCTTGAGCTGGAGTCATCTTTTCCTTTCCTGTAAATATATCATGTCTTGAGTTGGAGTCTTCTTTTCCTTTCCTGTAAATATATAAATTGTTGATACAAAAGATTGTTTCGTGTATCGGACAGTGTGACGTTACGCTATTATGACGTATTTATAAATAACACTACTATTTTTACGCGGTTACCTGCATTAAGTTTCCTATCGACGATATTTTTTTTCACATTTATACGATGGACAGTCAACTGCATTACTTAATCTCGATTTCATCCAAGATTTAGACTCTTGACTTTATTGATTTGAGCTTTTGAGTGTAGAAAATAACTTAATATATATATAAAGACACTAATTTTTCATCCGAAGATTCCAACATTGAAGATCGGCTTGTGATGGTCCGTACGATAAATGATTTTATAAAGCGTGTTCTGCGATTATCTTTATCCAGTCAAACTACGACTAGTATAAAAAAAAGTATAGATTTCGAATTATTGCATCAAATAATCCACAGAAAATAAATTATTTTTGTTTCATTTACAGTAACGTTAAACGTTATACACCAGAAGAAGAAAATGAGAGTAAAACTCAAATAACGCTTTCCTTTAATTTTAATTTGCTTGGTTTTGTCTGCTACGGATGTCATGGGCAAGAATCGTCAAGCCCAATATATAAATTTGGGCATATCCAGTTTTACAATTATATCATCATGATCACATGTTTCCGTTCATACATGCATTCGGAAGATTTTTCACAATGAACTGTTAAATAGACAGGAAATATTCTATTGCCGCTATAGAATGGAGGATATTGGTAGGATGCGTGGGTGGATTGTCTCGAATACTGAAACATGGTGGACACTGATTTAACTGTATTCCTCTATCATTCAATATTGGGCTTCTTTCTATATTAGCCCATATATATTGACATAAGTATTTGTGACTTCGTTGATTTGCTTGGGAAACATCTAAAACAGGCCCATACCGTAAAGTGAGCTGTCAGAGACCCTGGAATAACGCAACGTTAACTTTTTCGTTTGAAAAAAACAACTTATTTATATATATATAAAAAAAAAAAACAATTAACAAATACAATAATATTACTGATGGCAATAGACAACAACTACAGACTTCAGGTCTCCTGACTTGGACAGGTAAAACATAGAATGTGGTGGGGTAAAACACATGTGTGGGTGCTTAACCCTCTAACCTGTAAAGCGATGTAACAGCATAACATAAGAACAAACTATAAAAATTAATTTCAAATAGCTTGATTCACTAGATTGGCATCCAGCACAAAACAAAAATATCATAGACAAAGGACACGAAGTAGCGATCTCAGAGTTATCTTATTCAGAACTTAAGTCTAGTGAAAGGCCAATAACATTTGCATTACATTAATTTCTCTCATATTAACATGTATTAAGATGCAAATTGTGCTGTTACTATTCGCTGCTCTGATTTCTTTTGTAAATTTTCAAAAACCCTTTTTGACACGACTTCTTTGTGCTGATGCAGTCTAAAGCAATCACCAATCAATCAATCAACCAACCAATCAAAGACACTGTAGTGAATTGTGTCGCCTTTCACTTTCAATCAGACTACTTGTCTCTTAAATGTAACGTTGTTCTCCTTGTGATATTGAAACATTGCGCAAAAATGTATGTATATAAGAAAATAAAATTCTATAAAACGTGTTATATCACTGTCCCAGGTTAAGGGAGGTTGGGATCCCGCTAACATGTATGTATGTGCCTGTCCCAAGTCAGGAGCCTGTAGTTCAGTGGTTGTCGTTTGTTTATGTGTTACATATTTGTTTTCATTCATTTTTGTACATACATAAGGCCGTTAGTTTTCTCGTTTGAATTGTTTTACATTGTCATTTCAGGGCCTTTTATAGCTGACTATGCGGTATGGGCTTTGCTCATTGTTGAAGGCCGTACGGTGACCTATAGTTGTTTATTTCTGTGTCATTTGGTCTCTTGTGGACAGTTGTTTCATTGGCAATCATACCACATCTTCTTTTTATATATACAATATTTCATAAATTAATTTTAAAATGTCTGAGGGACCAATACCCTACTTAATCATGTTAATCAACGGACTATTCCCCTATGTAACTTAATGCAAACTCCTGTCCCCGATAGTCCGAATAATGCCCTCGAGGTTTTGATTAATGTGTCTAGTAGATCGATGCGAAAGGCACTTGGTATACAGCTCAGCATATTTTCATAAGTCTAATACGTATTAATTATTCTAAGAAGTGTGATGGTATCTTTAACTTTAAATTCCTAATTCTGACGATTAAAGATCATTATGATATTGATGGATAACTGTTAAGATCAAAGAAAAGTAAATGGGGATGCCGAATGAACTTTAACTGAATATCGAAAAAAAAAAATATGGATTTTTGTCTTTTAGTTCATTGTTTGATTTGAAATATTACTGATTGAATTCTTTTAAAATAGTTGAACATTTGTATACATGTAGAAAGCACATAAAATCGTCGAAAAACGTTCTTTTAGGTAGCACAATACAATAGCAACTAAATTTTATCAAAATTATATTTTCAGCTGTTTTTGTTACTTCTTAATATTCCAAAACCACAGAAGAAAAAAAACCAAAATATATTGTTTTATGTACTAAATGAATAAAATCCATATTGAAAAAAGTAAATGAAATGTGTAATTAAACTTCTGAGATCATTAATATTAATGGTGTATCATGGTGGGCGGAGTTTTGACCATATCAGTAGTAACTGACTTACAGCAAGGTCAATAATGATATAACTTCTCTCGCCAGATCTGATTTTTGATGCATAGCCTGTGCATTTTCTTTATATATTTAGAATTGCTGAAATGGGATGCTTTCTTACTGGTCAAAACCTAATTGAATGATGATTAAAGGCCAATCCTGAATATGCTGAAGTATCCCCATGATACATGTGTGAATTTTATAGAAGTTAATGGCGTAAAAGTAGGAAAATCCTTATTTATTCAATTGTGACACATACATTTTGTCATGAAAATGTAGTTTTAAATGAAATTAGTTCCTAGATGGATGCCCTATATGCCTGATTTTCACACATGTTCCTTGACCAGTTATCTTCAAAATCGTGTCCCAGATTTCCTAAAACATCAATAGAACAAATGTTATACCCAATTGAATTTAGTGATCTCTTATGAATTGAGGTGGCAAACTTCACTGAAGGTTTATGAGAGAATGAAATAAAATAGGAAAAATCTGAGACACGGTTTTGGAGGTCAAACTGTGTTGCACAAGAATCTACCAAATATTTTGGGATGCTATAAATAACAAAGAAGCTAATTTCATTCAAGTGTGGACATCACAATCTAGCAACTAATTACATAATAATGAATTATGTAATAATTATGTCATAATGAAATTATAACCATTTGAAAGATTAATCTCTCTTCTTTCTTTTGGTACCTCATTTATAAATTTTAAAGCTGGATGAAAGAAATTACATCAGTTTAAAGTTGTCTGATTTGGGGTGAAAAATCTTTGTATTGTGCTACCTTAATTTGTCTTAAAATCATCAAATCCATAGACTTTTCTTATAAAACTACATGTTGTTGATATATAAATGATATAGAATCAAATAAATTAATCATATGGTCACCTCCCGTAGCGTTTATAATGACTGCTTCCTGAACATACTGTATTTCAAAAGATGAATGTCAGACGGTCATGGCGGTATATATTGCCGATGTTTTTGTTAATCTACAAATCTACAAATCGTCTCCTCTCAGCTGATGACATCGAAAAGGCAATCAAAAGAGGCGATAATAAGTGCTGCTGCTAATAGATTCATAATTAATAAATTGCCGATATATATTGATGCATGATAAGCATCATTACTATAGTTGATAATTATATAAACAAGTTGCTTTCTTTAAAAAAAAATCGTCCTGAATATCTGAATATGCATGAAATATTTGCCACTGGACGTTCAGCAACCAACAATCAATCAATCAATCTTTAAAAAAAAATGCAATCGTGAACCTAAATGCCTGTTTGGAATGAAAATCAGATATTTGTTTAAGATGCATTTTACCTTATTCTTTTATATAAGATGTAGATAAACTGACATGGATTCTTGATGAAACTGATGTTTAATGTTGGGCATTATTTTCTTATTAAAGAATTAATTTCTCTCTCTCGACCATCCCTCAGTCGCTTCCGATAGATATCATTACAACATGATAAATAAGAAGCAACCACTGTATGTTAATTCTTTCAGATGTGCTATTTTGGGAATTAGAGGTAGCTTCCTGGCTGAGGTCGAAATGTAACTGTGAAAACAGTCTTTGTTGTAAAAAAGTGTAATGAAATGAAATTACACTGGTTTGTATGGCTTGGTCATTGGCTATCATATTCAAGAGATGCTTGATCTCAATTTATTTATACCCCAAGCAACAAACTTAAATCAGGTATTTAGAGTAGAAACTGTTGGAAACCTCAACTTCGTACTTAAATCAGTGTGTTTAAAGAAATCTCACTTTTCATTTCATTACTCGTCCTTTTGTGAATTAGCTAAAATATAAGTTGTTGATTTGTTGTTTTACACGAGTGTGTGACAGACAGAGAAAAGCAGAAATAACAGTGTCAATTCAGTATAGCTCATGTCCCGTGAGTACGTAATTTAAAAATTATGATTTTGCAATCGCATGTCCGTTGAATACGGATATAGATTTTCACAACAAACAATTTGTTACTAAGTTGTGCTAGTTTTTCTTATGAATACAAACGTTTTGTACCGTCTAATGTGTTATGATATCGTCCTATTTTGTCGCCAAAAACGCTCTAAGCCTTTGTCAACTAGACCCTCTAAATTCGCTTATGAATACAGATTGCCTCGACGCCTGGAAAACAAATTGACGGAAGTTCCAGAAACTTGCACCGATTCTTCTTTAGGGTGAACCTGAAGTTATGCACCAGCTACTTCAACTTTAAATCTGATTTTTTTTTTTTGGGGGTTCACGTACCAAAACAAAAGAATTGACTATGTCATTTATAACTATATTGTTTGAGAGAGTAGTCGACACACGTGCTTTGGAAAACTCACACATTTTCCTATAAAAATTAACATACGCATCATATTCAGATAATATTCAGCTTCCTGTTACTATAATTCTTTGGACAATTGCTAGTATATTCTCGCAATTACATACCGTTAATAACTTAATAACAATAGTTTTCAATCCAAACATCGAGCTCTTTTTTTTCCTTGATAGACCATAAGTTTTTAATAAATAGAGAGCCATCACGTCAACTCCAAAAAATATCACTCAGTGTCTGTAAATCGTTTCATATCTATAGAATTATTTTAAGGACTCGAACGCATATTCATTGATGAACTGTTTCGATATGACATATAATTTCTGTACTTTACACACCTAAAACATGTAAAAGTAGCCTTTAAATTTCGCCATAATTTCCAGGGTTGACTAGTACTTTAAAATAAGATTGAGTACGTTTCCTTTATACCAAAAAAAAAAAAGGAAGATGTGGTATGATTGCCAATGAGAAAAATCTCCACCAGAGAAATTTGAGAGACTAAGTGACGTAGAAGTTAACAACTATTGTCACCGTACGGCCTTTAACAATGAACAAAACCCATACCGCATAATAAGCTATTAAAAGCCCCGAAATGACAAATGTAAAACAATTCATACGAGAAAACTAAATGCCTGATTTCATTGATCATGAGTCGTCTTTTATTCTAATAATTGCTTTTTTTCTTATCTATAGTTTGATACAAATGTAGAGCCTTAATTAATATAAATAGAAATTCATTATCTTATCTCTGACTGTATCTATCATCACTCAGTCTCTATAAAAGACCATCATTATCTTATCTCTGACCCTGTAGTAGTATTTCACTCCTGCTATTGTATAATTTATGCATAATCAAGTTTTCTAATATCCGTCACCTCAGACATCAAGTCCTAAAATTTAATTATACTTTCAGAATCGACATCACGCCGCTAAAATATTTAGTTAAATGTTTATTAAAAATGAAATGTTTCGTTGTAGCATCTCTTGTCTGCATTTACACATCTCAACGATTTTTTAAGTTTCAGCTTGTTTTTATTAATTCATTTTCTTGTTATTTCAATTTGTATTTAAATAACGATAAAAGATATTTTGTTCCAATATTTTACCAATTAAATAATATGATTATAACAATTCCATTTTGCTACTTTCATGACTTTAATTAAAATAGGAACAATTTGTCAAAACTCCTTAATTTCTGCATAAACGGACTTGGCTCTTTTTAATTTCGCTAAAATAACTCAGTTTTAAAATCTTAAAAAACCATTGACGGTAATTAAAATCAATGTTTACACAGCCTGTATCTCAGACAACTTAACATATGCGACTATAATTTAATTAACTACTGATGTAAAATATCAATCAGTCTCGATTAACACTTATCTCTATAGCAACTGTAAGACGCTCATACATATTCATTAGGTTATAGGTTAATTAATTACCTATTACGCAGTTGGCCACAGAAAAGAACAGATGTATTCCGAAAAGACAATAGGCATTTCCGCGGTATTCCGAAAGACTGCAGCACCAATTAATATATATGCTTGAACCCTGAGAAGATATATGGTATTATTGTCACTGAGAAAACTCTCCACAAGAGACCAAATGGCACAAAAATTAACAACTAAATGTCACCATACAGCCTTCAATAATGAGTAAAACCCATACCTTACAGTCAGCTATAAAAGGCCCTGAAATTACAAATGTAAATCAAATCATACGAGAAAACTAAATTATGAACTAAATAACGAACGAACAACTAATATGATACGCAGCATGAAATGCCAACCCTGAATTACAGACTCCTGACTTGGGACAGGCAAAGACAGAATGTGGCGGGGTTACACTAGTTTGAAGGTTACAATAGCGCAATTAATTGTTATGCATTTTCCGAATGGTACCAGTGATGTTCCGTATTTTATTTCTCGAAGACTACACAAACTAGAAAAAAAAAAACAAACAAAAAAACGAATGCCTCTTCTTCGTTCTAATTGATATAAAATAGAATTTGAAATGATGTTCTGTGCAAAACATTTCTTTATATTTTGATATAACTTGCCTGTAATACTATTTTGTCATTGGAGAGTGTAGGTCTTGATGTCAGATCTTGGAAAGGTTCTATTAGATTTATGCAATGCATCTAGACTCTGCATGGCCTGTATACCAGTGCATGATATATAGACACATGTCTTTGTTTCTTGTCGACTATTTTGTTATGAAGTAGGTCGTTTGTTTTCTAATTGAATTGTCACATGATTTTGAAGTCGGGACCTTTTATATAGCCGACTATAAAGTGCGGGTTTACTTATTGTTGAAAGCCAGACGGTTGCATATAATAATTGTTGCTTAAATCCTCGAGGTTCATTTTAGCTTTGGTTGATTGTTGTCTCATTGGCAATCATACCACGTACATCTACTTATATTTATATAGTTCCAAAAAAAAAACCGGTATAATCATGATAATAGAAAATGCGAGAATACCAATTTTATTCGTATTAACCAAGAAAACCATAAAGTCCTACAAATCTCTCTGAATATAAAACAAAAACCGAAACAAACAAACGTATTCTGATGATACATATATTACAAAGTTTAAGTTTAAGAATATTTTAAATCTTAAATAACAGTACCTTAACGTATCACTCCTTATGCTCCTGGCAGGTTTGTTGTCTTTACTTTTCTCACTACTTGATAGATATAGGAAGATGTGGTGTGAGTGCCAGTGAGACAACTCTCCATCCAAATAATAATTTATAAAGTAAACCATTATTGAGTTTACTACATAATATCAAACACAATATGATTATCGTTCACAAATGTAAAAATAAGTGTCTATAAATTATTCATAACGAACAATATTACGGTTTACTGTGTGCCTGTATAATCTTGATAATTCCCACAACAATTAATGCTCGTCAATCACAGCATGATTTTATTACAGATCTCGAAACAGTCGTCATCATCTCGTCTGCACATCTAACTTCATGTACGCGTAAAATTTCACATCTATAATGATGCCATATGTTGTTGTGTATTTTAATGAATGTTGATGCCATCTACGACAAAAGAAGTGACAGCGAAAAAAAGAACAAAATTGGCGACAGGTATGTTTTATACATGATTAACAAATATTTATAACTGGAGCTGTACAATGAATAGCCGCTTGTTGAAATAAACGCTGAAAAACCTAAGAATTAATTCAATGATCTTCAATCGTGTTCAAACATGCATCGATCTTAAAAAACATCGAAAAAGTAGAAACATTTAAATCCTTAAACGCTGTACGAGTATAAGACATGAACTTTTATCTTTTATCTTTTGTGATTTAGAACAAGTTAAAATGTATAGTCAATAGTGGGTTAATTAAGTGTATCAAATAGATATAGGAAGATGTGGTGTGAGTGCCAATGAGATGCATGTTTTAAGTGAACACGTGTGACGTCTCTTTTCACTGCGCTTTGGTCGGGTTGTTGTTGATACATTCCCATTCCCACCCTCAATTTTAACAAAGCTTATACATATAGTGTTAATATACTGTAACAACAACCCTATAATACACCATTATTCTTCTTTTATGATACTAGTAATCAGCCATTCAGTAAGAATTTTAATGCATATTTTCTCCGAGGAAGGGGTGAAAATAATATTCTTGTTTACGTACTGATCACTGCAGTGGCGGATTTACTTGCAGTCACAGGGGCCACGTGCCTCCCATCGCAAGGTCAAGGTCACCAGCAAACTTTGTATTGCTACTTATCCACATCTAAGATATTATTTACAGCTTGATTTGACTTATTAACTGGTCGTTAATCAAACCCAGACTCTCCAGTCATGCTTCATTGATTCCCTATATAATCAACAAAATTTTTCTTACGAAAGAGGGGGCCCGGGCCACCCAGGGCCCCCCTGGATCCGCCTATGGCAGCTTCAACATGCGTTATTTATGACAGCTTATAGTTGGGTGTGTAAATATTGACACCTGTCTGAAATGTCTCTTTGCAAAAGCTTTTATGTAAACTACATGTTAATTTGAACAGCACGAATATTTCTATTGGTTTTTAAAAACAATATTACAGATAAAGGATGTACTTAGGTGAAATTGAAAAAATCTAGAGTTTAAAAAGTTGATAATATAAGTCAGAAGGGCATAAGTTAAGGAACAAAATAAGCTAAAAATATTAATAGGTTATAGAGCTCCTTTTCGAGATATCTTATCTTTAAAAAATGGCGGGAAAAGGCTGACTCTTACCTTATATTTAGTATTGGCATTATTTGGGTCTCAAATCGAAAGAAAGAAATCTGGAATCTGCTTAATTTTTGGTTAATGACGTTTTATGAGCTATTGAAGTCTTAGATGAAAAGAAATGGGTGTTATGGGGCAAAATATTTTAACCTGTATCGTATAAAAGAACAAAGGAGTCCGAACATTGACAAGAATTCCTCATTAAGATCATTTAACAGGTGAAATCTTCTGTTCAGGAAAGCAATTATATATGCCAGTTGTTTTAGTGTTTATTGGAACACCCTTCATTAAACTGTAACAGCGGTTTCCTAGACCCCGGCTAATTATCCATCAGGTCTGGGGGCATGCACCCAATATTAGTATCCTCATGGAAGTATAATATTGACAGGAACTCCAACAAGTGGACTGAGGCCTACCTCCGGGTGCTGGATTTTCTCGCTGCGTTGAAAACCCATTTGTGGCCTTCGGCTGTTATCTGGTCTTTGGTCGGGTTGTTGTCTCTTGGACATATTCCCCATTTCCATCCTCAATTTTATTCAATCGTTTATAGTGTGATGCTGCGTTAACTATCTGTTAATTAACTCGACATATCATATGGATGCATGGGTTTCGATAACCCGAATAATTCAGTCCCTCCCGTGATCGACTCTCCCACTCGCGAGGGCCTGAACTCTTTAAACGATAAAACGCGTCACGAATCCAAGATTTTGATTGGTGCTCTCTGTGAGAGAGAGCCAATCAGCTAATAGCTAAATGTTATCGAGATAGGTAAATCCCGAGCTAATTCCGAATGACTTTTTGACGATTTTTCAATGACTAGGCCTTCAGGCGTTAATGTAGTCATCGTAGAGCAGTGGAATATAACGACTGAATTATTCGGGTTAGGGTTTCGACCGATTTTTTGGAACCTCGTGACATTGTAATTACGGAACATACCGAAATAACCGGATGTGTACTTCATTGTCAAGGAAACGACATTTACCGACCATGTCATTAATGACAAATATGTCAGTTTTTACGCAATGTTTGCCTTAAAATAAATAAAAAAGAAGAAACGAAATCCCCGCAACTGTTTAAAAAAAAAAAAAAAAAAAAAAAAAAAAAGAAGAGTAGAATTACCCACAAGCCATAAACATTTCAGTTTAAGTTACAATCAATTTAAATAGTTTTTTTTTTAATCATGAAAGGGCCGTTGGCTTAACACGCATAACGGTTATATATACATTCTAGGCTTGAAAATCATAAAATTCTTATAAAAAGTATTAATCAGCAATTATCATCGTGCTTTACTGCTAACTTTGACATTTTTTTTTAATTAAAGTGTTTATTGAAAGAATTTCCAAAAAAAATAATTCAAAAGTTGATTCCCCGTAGCGGTGGGGACCGGAGAGGTTAAAGGGCTTTGATCGGAAAATTATCAAATATTTTGATTATTTGTTAACTGAATGTCCAATGCCAAATATTTCATGCAACGAGAAACAAAAACATAAATTGCTTAACATACGGTGTAAGATGTTTCAGAACTGTTAAGCATTTACACACATACACATGACATAAATAAATTAAAATTTGGTTCCCATGATAACATTTTAAGAATAAAAACCAATATTATACTGTTTAAGGCCCATCATGGTGATCGTTCTTTAAATGCATTAAGAAATATTTAAAGCCATTCGTAAAAAATCTGTCATACGTCAGAGTAATCTCAGACTAGGTTGAATGTTTAGGTTATTACTAACATGAGCAACACGACGGGTGCCACATGTGGAGCAGGATCTGCTTACCCTTCCGGAGAACTTGAGATTATCCCCAGTTTTTGGTGGGGTTCGTGTTGCTTAGTCTTTATTTTTCTATGTTGTGTTTTGTGTACTTTTATTTGTCTGTTTGTCTTTTTCTTTTTTAGCCATGGCGTTGTCAGTTTGTTTTCGATTTATGAGTTTGAATGTCCCTCTCTCTGTTAATGTTGTTTATAACTTTGGAATTATTATAAAAGATGTAACAATTCATCTGCCTCGTAACCTTCTAATGTTAGATGTATTTCTGCTATTTTCGATCTATCGAGTTTAGCCATTTTCAACTGATCTGTATAGTTCGTTCTTATGTTGTACTGTTACACCACTATCCCAGGTTAGGGGAGGGATGGCGCGCCTTCAAACTTGTTAAACCCCTGCATATTCTGTATGTACTTGTCCCAAGTCAGGAGCCGTAATTCAGTGGTTGTCGTTTATTGCTGTGTATCATATTTGTTTTTCGTTCATTATTTTGCACATAAATCAGGCTGTTAGTATTTTTTTGTTTGAATTGTTTTACATTTGTCATTTCAGTGCCTTTAACAGCTAACTATGCGGTATGGGTTTTACTCATTGTTGAAGGCTGTACGATGACCTATAGTTGTGTTATTTTGTCTCTTGAGAAGATTTTTCTCATTATCAATCGTACTACATCTTCTTATTTTTTATAATGACATATCATACATATAGATCATGTAGATTAGACCGTTAGTTTTCCTGTTTGAATGTATTAACACTAGTCATTTTTGGGGCATATTTGTTTGAATTGTTTTATATTTGTCATTGTATAGCGGACTATGTGGTATGGGGTTTGTTCAATGTTGAAGGTCGTACGGTGACCTATACTTGCTAGCTTCTATGTCATTAAGTCTCTTGTGGAGAGTTGTCTCGTTGGCAATCATACATGTATCACATCTTCTTATTTTATACTTAACAAATATTTGAAAAAAAAGAAAAAAAAAACTTTTATACAAGTTTTCTAAATATAAATCTTACAAGCGGTGATCAAAGACATCATTTGTTGAAGTAGGAAAGGAGAAATAAAATAATTGTATATCAAAATTTTAGAATAAGGTACAAAATGTATACAATGAGAAAGTTTTTCATAGATACATATTTCAGTCATACATATGATAGTCCAGATGGTACACTTTCATTTCAATTATGCAACCAGTATTTATAGAGTACAAGTGGTATATTTTCGTTTAATCAGACAGCCCAACGACACAAACAACCAAAAGACAGTTGGACAGACAGACGTCCATTTTAAACATTATGATTTCGTGATGAAAGAAAATGTATAAATCATTTGTTTTGTCCAGAATAAAACTTGATAAAGCAAAGTATAATATATTGTCATTTCTGAAATACGGATTATAAAAAAAAGCATAGCACCATACTGATCCATTTGCGTCTTGTGAAACATCTTCATAGCAATATCATTCGTAATGTTAGAAAATTTCGATAGATAATTTGTTTTTGTTCAGAGTAATTTTGACAAAACAAAGTGTATATTGACATATGTTCATAGCTTTCGTCAATATAATGATATATATATATTCAAAGACGAGGAATTACTGCCATGCCGATTCTTTTTCCTCTTATGAAACAATATTGTCATTTTTGAAATATGGATCATCAAAATTCCTATTTCTAGCATGAACACCACTACATGTATTCAAAAGCATAGTTACTGCGAGAATACCTTACTGCGATTCCAGTTCCTTTTATACGCCCGTTTACGGACGTATTATGGTATATCGTTGTCCGTCTGTCCGTCCGTCCGTCTGTCCGTCCGTCCCTCTGTCCGTCGTCAACATGTCGGACATTAACTCAAAATGCTTTAACCAATTTGCATAAAACTTTGGCGAATAGTTTATATTTATTGACGTGAGCTCCTTTCGTTTTTGTAAAATTTAGATTTTACGTTTCGAGTTATGGGGTTTTATTCATTAAAAGGGGATTTTCCAGTTTTGGACAAAACTCAAAATGCTTTCAGCAATTCTCATGAAACTTTGGTGAATTGTTTGTATGTATTTATGTAAGCTCCTTTAGAATTTTATAAATTTTACGTTTTACATTTCTGAGTTATGGGGTTTTATTCATTAAAAAAAGGGGTGATTTTCCAGTTTTCGGACAATAACTCAAAAATGCTGTCACCAATTCTCATGAAACTTTGGTGAATTGTTTATATCTATTGATGTAAGCTCCCTTTTTATTTTCATAAATTTCTAATATGACATTGAGAATTAATTGAACTTTATTTGTTTATAGTCTGACAACAGGTTTACTAAGTATTGCACAACAGCAAGAAATCTTTAATTGAATATAAATTCAATTCATATAACCAATTTCAAGTTCTTTAACTACATTTATTCAGAAACCTATAATATGTCAAATATTTAATTACAATCCAAATTCAGACCTGAATCAAGCTTGAATATTGTGTCCATTTTTGCCCCAACTTTTCAGGGTTGGACCTCTGCGGGCGTATCTAGCTGCGCTCAGCGAAGCAGTTTATTGCGTCTAGTGAAATAGTTTAATTGTAGCATATCAATTTGAAACATAGTTTGATTGCATCATTTACCAGAAATTAAAATTTATATATTATCATACAAATATAAAACTGCTTGTTTAACTTCCAGTGACAAATATTTCAGACATATGCAGAACGAATCCTCTATCCAAATAACAAAATTATGAAGTATTTTTCGCTAACAAATTGATAGTTAATTGATATATTTGCGTTCCTTGCAAGGTCCTTATGCCTGTCTTACAGTTTTCAATTGACCTCGATCTCATTTCATGGATCAGTGAAAATGCAAGTGTGTCAATTTTGAATAAAGCATGCAATTACTATTTTCACTGTTTTATGCTCAATATATATAAATAACCCGAATAATTCAGACCATCTTTTTAATCGATATCTTTTGTTTATCACAACAAGATGTGTTATTTACTAGTTATTTATGATGCATACAATTAAAAGTGAACAGACAACACCGTGCTGTAATCAATACTTGTGGGAAGGTCAAATGATTAACCCTTAGTGAAAATGAAATAACAAACAACCATCAATTCTGAAATTATCTTGAACACAAAAATTCACAGCTGCAGACTCCTTCATCTCTTCTTCTACATTTGCACAAGAGAAATTTTAATAGCAGATACCCGGTTTGATGGTGTACCAACCGTAGCACGAAATGGAAGCCGAGATTGAACGAAAATAATTGATATATACACTGAATATCAACATACGTTTTATGAATCATAATCAACAGTATTCATGGTATTGGAAGTATTTTAAGCTGCATCATGGCATTATTTTCACTTGGATATATTACGTATTTATAGCAAACAATAGTGTGTGTACTCGATTATGCTTTCAAGCATAGATGTAATACCCATATCTATGGGTATTACATCTATGTTTCAAGTAACTGTTCCCGAATGGTTTATAAAGAGATTTAGTAAGACACTACTTTATATTATATCTGATTTTGCATGATATAAATATTATGAAAAAAGTATAACATGAATAGGTTGGAATTTTATGGGTAGGTTTTTAGAAACATGACAAATTAAGATCAATTTCAACATACACAAGCTAGCAATCTCATTTTTAAGGTATTAATGCCTCGCACACCAGGATCAAGCTAGCAGCTACTACGCTTGCAGCCAGTTTTCAGATGTTACTATAAACCCAAAAGTTGCATCAGATTCAAACTTAGTTAACTTGAAACCGTTTTTATTAATATATGACTACTAAATTATCTGTTTTAAGAATACAATTAAGCAGTCAAAGACACGCTGATTAAATGAATATCAAAATTTCATTTCGTGTTCATTAATTTAACGACAATTCATTTAATAGTGTCTTTGACTGCTTAATTTTATATATAAAACAGACGATTTAGTGGTTACTAGTATATTAATAAAAAAAATTAAGTTAAAATGAATCTTATGCAATTTTTTTTTTTTTTTTCTAGTTTATAGACATATCTGAAAACTGGCTGCTAGCAGAGTGGCTGGTCGTTCATACGTACATTTAATTCGAATTTGAACGATCTTGGTCGAGCGGGTATTACATACCAAGTGTGCATGCTTAAATAAAGAAGTAAAGCATAATCAGTATCAAATCTTTGCATTCTTCACTGCAATTCAATACCTTTATAATTCTTATATTTTTTCTATGTTTTCACAGAAATCGTCTTTCACATGTATGAGAAATTTTACCAATAGTTTAAAGTACGAAGAAAGGATCAAATTATAAGATACGCTAATAAGTTATCTATTATAGAACACGAGTGTTAGCGCAGTTTAGTATAAGATGGTGACGATGGATTGCTGCTTAAAGTCAAGCGGCAAATTTAATTCTTATTTAGGATGGGAACATATGTAAATGTGATATGAATAATAAACCCTGCTTTGTACTAGACCGACTTGCTGGGCTGGATTTACAAGACAACAGTCCACAGGAAGACATCAGATGCGGATCCGGGATTTTGAAAAATGGGGGGACCGGGGCCCCTTATTAGGCAATGTTTGGAGTGGAACATGTAAAACATATTTAATTAACCATAAAAGTAGCTCCATAAGGAGGATTCGGGTAAAATCCGCCGCTTCACATGTCACCCTAGTCGGACACCTTATTCTAATTCCGAGCCGACCAGTCTTTTCTCTCACTCCTTAATGTTGCGTGCTCAGCGTAGTCGCAGCAAATGTCACTTTTAAAGTTTTTGTTTTGACCAAGCCAGGTTTCGATCCCATGACCTCCTGCACTCGATGCAAACATGCTACCACGACACCACTGAAAGTTATTCTTGTATTGTTATGCCCCACCTACGATAGTAGAGGGGCATTATGTTTCCTGGTCTGTGCGTCCGTTCGTCCGCTCGTTCGTCTGTTCGTCCGTTCGTCCGTCCGTCTGTCCCGCTTCAGGTTACATTTTTCGGTCAAGGTAGTTTTTGATGAAGTTGAAGTCCAATCAACTTGAAACTTCGTACACATGTTCCCTATGATTTGATCTTTCTAATTTAAATGCCAAATTAGATTTTTGACCCCAATTTCACGGTCCACTGAACATAGAAATTAAAGTGCGAGTTTCAGGTTAAAGTTTTTGGTCAAGGTAGTTTTTGATGAAGTTGAAGTCCAATCAACTTGAAACTTAGTACACATGTTCCCTATGATATGATCTTTATAATTTAAAAATTAAATTTTTTTACCCCGAATTCACGGTCCACTAAACATAGAAAATGATAGTGCAATGGGGCATCCGTGTGTCATGGATACATTCTTGTTAAATATAATTCAATATTTCTAGATATTGCTTTTTTCATCGGCAACAGACTGATAAAGATTTATTTTCAAATTTTTATGCCCCCGCCGTAGCGGAGGGGGCAGTACGTTTTTTTATCCTTGTCTGTCTGTACGTCCGTAAGTACGTCCCAAAATTAATTTTCCGTTCTCTAGCTTTAGTTTGCCTCAACCAAATGTTATGAAACTTATACACAATGCTTATTACCACAGAACACAGATCCAGTTTGAATTTTGGTGGCGTCACTTTTGCTATTCTTGAGTTATGCCCCTTTACAAATGGAAAAATTGCATTTATTTTTTGTTTCCGTTCTCTAACTTTAGTTTCCTCAACCAAACTTTATGGAACTTATACACAATGCTTATTATCACAAAACACAGACCAAGTTTGAATATTGGTGGCGTCACTTTTGACGTTCTAGAGTTATGCCCTTTACAAAAGGAAAAAGGCTTATTTTTGTTTCCGTTCTCTTACTTTAGTTTGCCTCAACTAAATGTTATGAAACTTATACACAATGCTTGTTACCACAAAACATAGATCAAGGTTGAATTTTGATGGCGTCATTTTAACGTTCTAGAGTTTTGCCCCATTACAAATGGAAAAATTGCTAATTGTTTTGTTTCCGTTATCTAACTTTAGTTTCCTCAACCAAACTTTATGGAACTTATACACAATGCTTATTATCACAAAACACAGACAAAGTTTGAATATTGGTGGAGTCACTTTTGACGTTCTAGAGTTATGCCCTTTACAAAAGGAAAAAAGGCTTATTTTTTGTTTCCGTTCTCTAACTTTAGTTTTCCTCAACCAAATGTTATGAAACTTATACACAATGCTTATTACCACAGAACACATATCAAGTTTGAACTTTGGTGGCGTCATTTTTGCCGTTCTAGAGTTATGCCCTTTACAAATGGAAAAAATTGTTGGATTTTTGTTTCGGTTGTCTAACTTAAGTTTGCCTCAACTAAATGTTATGAAATGTATACACAATGCTAATTATCACTAAACTCAGAGCAAGTACAAATTTGGGTAGCGTCACTTTTACAGTTCTTGAGTTGTGTCCCTTTATAACATTATATGCAAGCGGGGGCAGCATCTGTGTCCATCCCCATTTATTTACTTTATTTTTAGAATGCATTTCTTTAAGGTTTGATTTTAGCGGGAAAAAATTAATTCGGTGACCTTATTTAATTTCTACACAACTTCTATACTCTATAACGCTATTATACCATACAGTGTCGTAACAAAATCGTAAGCGTGAACTATTCCCAACTATTGCCAATTCTCAAGCGTAATCAATTGATGAGGAAATACACTTACTGATTTTTAAGGATATTTCTGCTACCAATACAAAAATGCACATTGGCAAATATCTAAATATACTGCAATTGAAAGAAAGTTACTGTATAGACTTTAAGTCCATCTTTTCTAAATTAGATAGGGTTTCACATCTGTTTTTTAATGTTTGTATGTCCTAATTTTTATGAATCAAATATCAAGTTTGAAATTGTCCTGATTAACACAGTGTTGACAGAATGATTCTCATGATACATATTTTAAAACTGCACTTATAGTTTGCGCAAACCTCCTCAAAATTTGTTGTATACTCAGATATCAGAATGTCTGTAAAGGAGCTCGTACTCTTTCTAAATGATATCAAAATTGCCCTATGCAGGTACAATCTTCTCATTTTATAGATATCAACGTCAGAATGACGATAACAGAAAGTATTGAGACATTCAATGCAGTTAACCCTGTAACGATATACATAGCAAGCTTATTTATACGTAAGGGAGCTACCATTTGACTTTAATTGGGGGGAAAAGGGGGGGAGCCAAGGATGAAAAAATGTTGTCTTGTATTTTTTTAATTGTAATCTCTGGTCCAGCCTTTTTCTTTTTGTTTTTCACTCTATTCGTTCCAGACGTTTTATTTTCAAATTTCATCCTAGCACCCAAAGCCCCTAAAAATAAAATGGTACCTTCCTTATAATATTAACGTAACGTCACACTGTCTTGTACATGTAGCAATGTTTTGTATCATCAATTTATCTATTTACAGGAAAGAAAAAGAAGACTTCTACTCAAGGCATGATATATTTACAGGAAAGAAAAAGATGATTTCTACTCAAGGCATGATATATTTACAGGAAAGAAAAAGAAGACTTTTACTCAAGGCATGATATATTTTCAGGAAAGGAAAAGAAGACTCCAACTTCAGGCATGATCTATTGCTGCTGTATAAAGACACCAAATAACGGACAGAGCTTATTTCCTATTTAATCTGTTTGGTTTGAATTATAATATTTGCTGTAAATGTTGAACAGTTGAAATTAAAACCACATTCTGCAAGATTATAAACTCACTTCAAATGTGTCAATTTTTTCATGGTCTCCCATAGGGTGTAATTTTTTCAAACGGGCGGGAAATTCACCAGATTGAATTGATTGATTGATTGATTTGTTGGTGTTTAACGCCACTTTTAACACTATTGTGCTATTTCGTGGTGGTCATTTTTATTGATGGAGGAAGCCGGATTGCCCGAAGAAAAGCAAGAACCTTCGATAGGAAAAATGACAATCATGGGCCTAGTCAATTAAGATTGGAGTCGAGCGCACCTTACACGAGCGGAATTCGAATTCATAATCTCTGCGTTGACTGGCTAGTGATACAGTAGTTGACCTACTTGGGGCACTCGGCCACCGAGGCCCTGACAGATTAAAACATACGAGTTAGTTTATAGCTATACATAAATAAGGGGATCGAGTATGATTGTCAATGAGACAACTATTCCACAAAGATCTTTTAAAGTGGTTTTTAACAATTAACGGCAACCTTACGGCCTTCAACATGAGAAAAACCATACTGTATAGTCGCCTATTAAAGGCCCCGATATACATGATAACAGTTAAACAAGAGTTTGTGAGGAAATTAGCCCATTTCGTATACTGTACCATCTCTATCTCTGATGTTTGTTGTTTACTTTATCAGTGTGAATGTTCCAAAGCCAATGATTCCTTACAATTGTGTTGTCTGCTTCTGAAAATGTTTCACCACAGTGTCTCTTTTCTATTCTTACAGTATCTGTTAGACGACCTATTTCTCGCTGTTGTATACAAAGGAATGTGCAATCATTGTGCAATGCATGAGTATTTTCTTCAAGCCTGTGAACTTATTTTGGTTATCATCTCTTTGGGAATAATTCCCTAGTTTACAGATAACTATTTGGTTATAATCTTTGTGAAGAAATTTCCACAGTCAAAATATTTTTTTTTTTTTTTGGTTATCAACTGTGTTGGGAAATTTCCCCATTCTATTGATTTCGGTTTCGTTGCCAACTTTTTGGGGATATTTCCCCAGTCTATTGATTTATTTTTTGGTTATGAAATTTTAGTGATTTCGTTTTCGTTATCATTTTTTTAGGGAAATTTCCCCAGTCTTTTGATTTTTTTTTTGGTTATCAACTTTGTAGGGAAATTTCCCAATTTTAGTGATTTCGTTCTCGTTATTATCTTTTTGGGGAAATTTCCCCATTCTTTTGTTTTCTTGTTGGTTATCATCTTTTTGGGGAGATTTCCCCATTCTATTGACTTCTTGTTGGTTATCGTCTCTTTTGGGGAAATTTTTTCCATTTTATTGATTTCTTGTTAGTTTTCATCATTTTGGAGAGATTTCATTATTCTATTGATTTCTTTTTCGTTAACATCTTTTCAGGGAAATTTCCCCATTCTTTTGATTTCTTGTTGATATCATCTTTTTGGGAAAATTTCCCAAATTATTGATATCTGATTGGTTATCAACTTTATGGGGAAATTTCCCCAATACTTGTTAATAATTATTTTTACGTTTCTTGTACATGTAAAGTAAAACGTGTTTATTTCTTGTTCTCAAAGTTTTGTTGTGTAGTGTTATTTGATACTATCATCAAATATATGTGTCACAATCATGCCAGTTAAATGTTTGTTGGAATATTTTGTTCACACAAATAAAAAACATTGAAAAAAGAGAATAAAATAGAAATTCTCTTTTCAAATAGATTGCGTTTAGTGTATTTGCATATAAGCTAAATTAGTAAATAAAAACCAAATAAATGTATCATAATGGGAAATAATTTCACAGATTATAATTGAAAATAATATCCTGAAATATTAAAGTAAATATCATTCTTTAAAAGACACATATCATGAAACATATGAAACAAAACCAGAAGTAGTTTCACAGATCTTAACTGTGAAATAATATCATGATCAATTTCATATATAAAATAAGGTAAGTGAAAATACAGGTAAAAGTGAGTTGTTTTCAGAACTCAGTACAAATAAAAAGTAAGTAGAAATATAGTTTTTTTAATCATGTTTTAAGTCATCTTTTATATAAATTAATATAAAAATTAAGAATAAAAGAAAATTTCACTATGAAATAGATTCTGGTCTCTGGAATATAATATCTGTAAAATATAAATGGCTCATAATTACATCCCTTTGATTGATAAATGATGCAAATATGTTCCACCTTGGTGAAACATTTATGATTCTGGTCATTTATATATTGATTGCGAGTACCTTACATAGTAGACAATGAGACTCTTTTTCACAAGGTTCTGTAAAAATATGGAACGGAAAATATATACTGGTAAATATTATCCGCATAAGACAGATAAAATTTCATTCCTCTGGATAAAATCTACCTGTGAAATACCATGTCTGGAAAAAATTTCTGTGAGAAATTATTCCCAGGAAGAAATAAACCGTTACATATACTCCAGATGCAGGCGCTGTTGGAATGTTGATTCATATAAATGGAAAGTTCACAATTTGAAAGTTGAAATTGTTCCTTTTGTCGAAAAGATTTGTTCTCAACCGACTCTCATTGTTAATATCTAAAAGTAAGTCAAGATATGAGAAAGACTTAATTGAATATGTTGTATCGTTTATTTCAAGTTTGATAGGATAGATGCATTCAATAAAGTCACCAAACTTTGAATTATTAAGGAGAGGACATCATCTGTATAGCGGAACGTAAAATCTATGATTTTCTTTTCATTTTTAAGAGGAATAGTTTACTGTTACTTACCCAATTTTGTCAATATAACGGAACTATAAACAAGTGTCATAAAAGTGGGAGGTTCGGTTAGCTATAAAACAAGGTTTAACTCAAAATTTCCTTCGGAAAATACCTGTTCCAAGTCAGGAATATGACAGTTGTTTTCCATTCGTTCCGATTGTTGGTAAAGTCTTACGTTTGATTTTGTCAGTTTTATAGACATTCCTTTTAAATTTACCTTAGTGTTCGGTATGTTTGTTATACCTTTTACTTGTATTTTCAAATATAACGGAAGCATCAGATGTGTATTTCCTCGATGTTTAATTATTATTATATACAATCCATCAAAGTATTTCTAATAAAAATTAATTATAAACAGAAAGAATCACATAATTAAAACATAATTCTAAAATAGTAATTCATTTTACTGTTTAATTGAATGTAGCATACCTTCTAATTTCGACAACCTGGTTTCTTGAATGACTATTTTATAATTAAACTTGAAAATTTATATTGAGTAAGATTTATGGTAGTGTAGTTTAGACAGATGTGTGACATTTTTAGTTGTAGGCTTCTTTCTTTAAATAACTTTTGTAAACTGTGTACAATTTCAATTTCAACCTTTCTTGCAGTTTTTGTAGTCCAATGAACTATTTGCCCTTCTCGTGCGTAATGTCTGACAACTTACGTATACGATAGTGTTTGTTAAGATTTCTTTCCAATAAATATATCCGCTGTATGGATGACGTCCTTTCACTATTTATTCAAAGTTTGGTGACTAAATTGAAAATATCTATCCCTTTGAACTTTAAGTAACAATTTCCACGGACACAGTTATTCTGCTTTATATTCTGACTTACATCTAGATATCAACAACAAAAGTCTATTGAAAACTAAATTTAACGATACAGGGATGATTTTAGCTTTCCAGTTGTAAACTTTTATTTCTATGTAGAACTATTCCAGCGGCGTCCAAGTTTAATACAGTAGTTTAGAGCAAGTGTTTTTATCATGATTTCTTTGATAGAGTGTTGATGTTTGCATGGAAGCTATTGAAAATTTAATTAGTTGAAGTCATCCCTTTGAAAGTTTTACAAATGCCATCTTGGTTTGTTTGATCGTTATGGAATATCTGTGTAATATGGTAGCCACAATCCAATTCTCTATTATAGCACCATCTAATGCGACTCATCGCAATAAACAACACGATGGATACAACTTGCGAAGGAAGATTTGTAAACTATAAACCGAAACATAGAATTTAAGACTTGATTTTTGAATACATTTTAATACCGCTATCAACATAAGCTTTATCCCAATATTTTAAAACCGGTTACTTAATTGTTGCAACAACACTGATCAGACGAATCGAAACATTTCCAATTGAATTTAAACTTTTGCTGATGCAAAACTAGAAATCAGAGTACTAGTATTTGATTTTCTAAGTCTAGATACCGTTTTAGAAGAACGATTTTGGAGAAATTTGTTGTCGAAATGTTGAAATACCATTATCAACGAGATTCGTGCATTGTATGAGGAAAGAATACAAGTTTGTTTTATTTTATTAGCTTTTCCCTTTTCCACCACATGTTGCATTAAATGTAAAAGGAGTTGCTGCTGACTTCGGTGCATTCCTTCAGTTTATTTAGCAGTTCAATATTTGTTACGGTTGTAAGACGTGTTTTCAACAGTCACACTTTCTATAGAAAATCGACTACGATTCTTTTAAGAAAACTGGATCTAATATTTATCTGAGACAGAATTTATACAAGCGTTCCACAAGAAGCACGACAAGAAGGCTAATACGAATCTTAAACTTCACGTTCTGTTAAACAGATGATGTTCTGTAACTGAAAAAAGCAGTTTGGCAGCTATGATCATTGCATCTATCCCATTGAATTTAATAATAAAAAATACAATATGTAAAGAGTTCAATGTGTCTCATGTCTCGATAATGACAGTTAGGGTCAATAGAAAACTAACATTTCCGGAAACAGATCTCATTCAATTATCCCAATTAGAATTAAAGAGTTTGAGAGCATAAATCCCAAAGTGCTTAAGCGGAATAGCAAAACCCGTCATGGTTAGCTTTGAGGGGAGGTGGGAGGGTGTCATACCGAATTCCCAAAAACTAAAGCATTCTTTCCAGGATCCCGAAAATTAATCATTAATTCCCGAGTCCGATAAGGGTTTACCCACAATTCCCGTGAAAATAAAGGCTCACTCCCGAATTCCTGCAAAAATAAAAGACTAATCCACACGTCTTAGAAAAGGTTCTTCCGTCACTCAGCTTTCCATGAGGGAGTTACAATCTTATTTAAATGAAAATCTAATAATTTATTTCACTGGTATTTACGAACATAATGTATCGCATTAATGACGCCAATGTGGAAGAACTGGCTTCTATGATGGTGTTTTTCATTTGGTCTATTAAATTTGTTGTCTATTTAATGTTTGGTATCAAGCGGAAATGATTATAACTATTATAGAAACAAGTGAAATAGAAGTAGCTTTAGATTCCGTATAAATCTCTGAAAATCAAATTCTCGATAGAATTTTTACTTTTGACTTACAATTTCAAGCAGTACAACCGGAAACAATATTAATAATCATAAGGTATGAAGTTGTTTGAATAGCAGTACATTTTAAAATAACAGGGTTGTTTTATGTTATATTTTTTCTATTTCTAACTCACCAAAGATAGTGCCTGTATAATCTCAGTTATAAATTAAATGCATGTATTCTTTTCTTATCTTGCACATAAGAAACGTATGAAGAACATGCTCTGTCGTCACTTGCCATTCCTCGTCGTCCGTAGTTTGGATTTGTTTTTGATAGAAATGCAAATTTGAACTACACTTTGCATGAATAAGGATATTTTGTACTGTTTTGTAATATTGTGACGTGTACACCTTCTCTTCCTTGACAACTAAGTAGCTTGACGTCCTATGTTTGTCTTCGGCGTAACACCTATATACCAGTCGTTTTATGCTTGATGTTATCTTAACAGTGGAATTAATGTTGGCAAAAGAACTTTCAAAGGTGAAAATGAGACGGCTTTGTTTATTATCGAGGAAATCACATTGCAATCAATTCACGAATTCATAAACATGGAAGAGCTGCGCTTGATATTTAGGTGGTTTCCTTTAAATTATTTATTTTGATATATGACAAGTTTATTGTTTTTTGTTTTGTTTTTTTTTTATTATCTTACTTTTAATTGTTATGGTTCTTTGAAATTGTGTGTATTTTGTATTTGATATTCATATCTTTAGATTTTTTAATTCATTTGCAAATTGCCTGTTATTATTCCGCAAACCGACTTTTAACTTGGAGTATATAATTTGTCGACTGGTTACCTACTCTGTGATTGGACATCCTGGTACTCGGTCAAGTAAGAGCACTTAAAGAAATAAAACCAAGCTTACATTAGGTACAATTTTAGGAAAATTACCTGTTTTATTTTTCTATACACAACAATATCACCGGAAACAGTCAACTTTCTCCCATAATTGCACCGATTATATGTTTTATTTTATTTCTTTTGGTTGCTCTTACTTGACCGAGTTCTAGATAGTCCTACCACAGAGTAGGTATCCTGTCGAAAATGATATAATCCGGAGTCAAAAGTCGGTAATATGAAAATAGTCTTTTACTTAGAGGAATAATAATAAATTTCAACGGTAATTTACTAATGTTTATTTTTTATAGGATGAAGAAATATCTGATGGATTAGTCTGACATTTAGTTACATCGGAAAGATAGATCCTTACTTCCGAAGATTCATCAGAATGCATTCTTTCTCAGTTCATTTCATTTCAGTACTCGTTTTGTTTTAAAAGATAATTAAACGGAGTCAAAACAAACATTCAAATATTATTAATCATTGCACATTCATTCTTTTAAGCACAACAATCCAAAATTAAGAGGGTGCGATAAAGAATTATTTTCTCAATCTGCCGTAATTTGTACCAGCTAAATATTTGTTCTTTGAAATTGTATGAATATTTAATGAGATTTCAAAGTAGAACATTGTTGTAGAATGATGGTTTAGATTTAGCTTTTGACTGAAAAGAATTATGCCTGGTTTTGACTTATATTTGTAAATGAAAACATTTCAGCTAAAAATGAAATGACTGACTTAATTTTGGGTACAATTTTGAATCAAAAGACTGTTTAACAATTTTGTTGTTGTTATTTGTATTTTCGGCACGAATTGTAGGTATATTTAGAAATAGTAAAATTTTGTGACAATTGATACATGTGTGTGTATGTGTAAATGAGTAACTATACATGTAAGTACTCACACCACATCTTCCTATATCTAAGTAGTTCCGTTTTGTGAATTATTAAGTGAAATCTCTGTATTCAATTACTGTCTTATCTTCACATGCGCCTTAAATTTATAATGATGAGTGGTATAGATTTAGAGAAAGATAAAGTGTAAAACATGCGACAGAAAGTTAAGCCCATAAAAGTAAAGGGTTTAAAAGAAATGTTTAAATGAAATACGCATAAAAATCATCACAGTGTTGAGGCAATAGTTCAGATCACTTTAAAGTAATCATTCTGAATATCAACCTAGTATGGTTTAAAAGACAAAGATACCACACTGATAATTAGGAACTAAAAAGCTCATTCTACCGAACATAAAACAAATCTATTTTGTGATTAACGTATTATAAAGATGTTTAATTTCCCATCACCCTTTATTTTCAAGCTATATCAATGATTGTGGGAATGTAAAAACAATATGACTTTAAAGTACATTTGGTCAACTTTCAGAAAAGTAGAGAACTAAGTACCATTTAATAAGTGATATCCTATAATGCAAGAACAAAAGAAGGTGTGAAAATATATAACATACTTTGTAGTCATTAGGGTTCACTGCGGCTATCCATAGAAAACTAAAAAAGCATTTAACGATATGATTAAAGTATGTGCTAACTGTTTGCAACAAAATAAGGTGTAAGAGGATGTTTTGTTTTGTTGCCTTTGTTGGGTTTTCTTTTATTTTGTAGTGTAATAACGTGCCAAAAGTATCAAAATAAAAATTACCTAAAATTAAAGATAAAGAACCGTAGCAAAAACATTTTTAATATGGTGACTTACTTGTTAAAGCACATGGAACCTTTTTCTTAATTAGTTTTCTCGTTCTTTTTAACGCATCGAGTTTTCATGTATACACGGTTTTAACGTTAGAATACATTTAGAAAAACTTCGAAACCACAACTACGTAATCTTATTCTATCACAGTCGACTTTGTTATAAAACTTTTGAAAATACAACACTATATATATATACGAACGGTGAGAAACAGGTGCGATTAGAATTTCGATTCTGTACAGATATTCCGACGTCAAAATATTGTTACGTTTCTAACGTCTTGGGAATTTTGAATTTGGTCTTTGCACTGAAAGGGTACAAAAGCAGTTACAAATGCATGTCGGACTTTTCTATCTCGAACCAAGTTAGCATCCCTCCTGTACAAAATATTATGTAATTCTTCTATATGTAGAGCTACCTATAAATCATCATGGGATAACTGTGATGGATTTATACTAAAAGATATATTTGGTATGTATTTAATTTGAATTATTGAGGTTGGTAGCGAACGCAATTTACAAGCGTAAACTCAAAGGCCGTGAAATACAAGGAGAGGGTGCTAACTCTGCTTTGAGATAGAAAACTCCGACTGAATGTTAAAACTTTATATTTAAAATTGCCTAAAAAAGTTCCTATCCTAGTGTGGGTCTTGATTTTACTCTAAAGCACATCTTACTTTGAATTGTTAGATTAATTTATTTCTTTATTTCAAAATGTTTGAAAATGCAGATACAGATGTACATATTTTATTCTATATTTTAAACAAGTCATCCTATATTTTAGTTCATTCCCGATTTGGCATTTGGTTTCCATCCTCTATGAATAGAAAATTAAGAACTTACAGTTGTGGAGTTTTCTTTAGTTATATTGAGTTCAAAGCAATGTAAATGGTAATGGATATAACATTGGTCACTTTTCAAATTATGTAAGAACAAAATTGCTTACCAATTGTGTAATTATTATTTGTATTTTCATCATAATAATGAATGTAAATAGGTATGTCACCATTTTATTTATTTCGTGTACTTAGACAATTCGTTCAAATATTGAAACTAACATCCTATGAAAGGTGTAACTGAAGTCCAAACTAATCAGTTTTGATTCCAATTGATTTGATATTTTGTAAATATTGGTTTGGAAGTTTGAAATAATAGAACATGCCAAAGAAAAATTTTTGTTATCAAATAGACCTACACTTAAAAAAAAACATAATTTCAGTCGGTTGATTTTATTAATTAGAATGAAAGTATTTTCTTTTGTATTGTATGCCCAGAGATGCTTTAAGGTTATGTGTTTTGTGTGATTTGGCATTTAAATCATTTTGCACGACATGGTCTACTCGAAAGGTCACGATAATTTTTATATACATGCTATGTAATATTTTGTATCCTGCATTAAGAGATTGATTGGCTTTACATATGTTTGTGTTTATTGAAATATATAATATACAATGATATTATCGAGATGTTTCGTAATCTGTATATGATTAAAAAGTAAAATAACAAACAATACCATAATCACGATTTAGTTGGTCAGTCAGTGAATTAGGTATTTATGCTGTGTCCTTATATTTCGTAAATTATTATTAAATTATTTATACTGATTTGGTTGCTATGGTAACCACCATTTTTCAAGCAATTATTGCAATTATGGCCATTTTGACTGAATTGTCTATTTATTTTTAAATGTTTGAAATTATATTGTTGAATATGTATTCAAACCAAGATAGACAAATAATAACAACTTTTTATTAGAAATATTACCATGGCAACCAAATTCCATTCGAATTCTAAACAAGATGAAGAGGTCATCATTATATAGAAGTATTAATTTTATTCCTTTATTTTGGTAAGTTGTTTTGAGAACACTTGACCTTCATTGCTGGGGACATAATGAAAAGTAAAATAACAAAATACCGAACTCCAATGAAATTTCAAAACGGAAAGTCCCTTAACCAATGGAAAATCAAAAGCTCAAAACATTTAAAAATAGGAAAACAACTGTCATATTCCTGACTTGGTACAGGCATTTCTTTAGATAGAAAATGGTGGATTAAACCTGGCTTTATAGCTAGCTCAATCTCTCACTTGCATGACAGTTGCGTAAAATTCCATTATATTGACAACAATGTGTGAGCAAAACAAACAGCCGTAATAGATAAAATGTCAAAATTGGGAACAGCAATCAACATTGTGTTATTATCTAAATCAATATAAAAACAAACATCTTTATTTTTATAACTATGTTATCAAAGAAAACAAAATGGCACGTAGACAATATATAGACAAAGCACATAAGCAAAATGAAAGACAAGCATACAAAAATGACCATAGCTTAATAACACAATGGCGGAATGTATAAATACCGAGCCACGTCAAAAGGATGTTACCAAAATGAACTAAACAGTAAAGAATAAAAATATGCAAAGACAAATAAAAAACCCACTATAACACGTGATTAAGATGATAAACAACGTTAATACCTAGAATCTATACTTCAAGACCATCATGTATTATTTGTGATATTGATACGGAATATTTATCAATAAGGTCTTGGTATCTTCCGATGAACTTTTAGAAAAATGACGAGACATTCTTTGCCATAACCCTGGTTCATCAATTTTCTGCTCAGACGCTGGTGACATTTTATAAAATCTGAGTAGCAGCTGCAAGCTTTTGAATACAGAATGAGTTGTGAAATGTATATCCCATATGAAGGGAAGTTGGTATTAATCAAAATCGTCACGTTTGTCATAGATTCTAGTACTTAGATGACCGCTAATGTCAAATTCGAGGCATAAGTCTAAAAATGAGACGGAGGAATTCGTGTCTGTTGTTTCTTTAATTTCTAGCTCTTGAGGATATATCTATAGATCCCAATCAGAAAAGTTTGGATTGTTAATGGAAAGAACATCATCACTATATCTGAATGTCTAATTAAATTATCTGGCTTCTTTGATCTTCTTGTTTTGACAAGTGTCTGAAGGAACTTCGACTCGTATGAAAATAAGAAGAGGTCGGCAAAGTAATGCGCACAATTCGTTCCTATAGGAGTGCCGACAATTTGTTGAAAAGTCTATCTCCAAATTCAACAAATAAATCAATTTAAAGAAACTCCAGCATACTGGTCACTTGTTCCTCTGTGTAGCATGTTTTACCTTTTGTTCACTATTAACAAAATATTTCGTATGGTATCCCAAAGCAATAAATGTATAGCGTATGCTACGATTTTATGTTGGAAAACATTGTGGATTATTTCTTTTAGAAGATTTTTCAATTTGACATGGAAAATGGTGGTATAAAGGGTTGAAAAATAATTTGATAGCATTAATTACAGTGAAAGATCGAGATTTAGAATTATCCAGAAGTTCCTTAGAGTTTTTTTAGAATCCACGTATGTTTAATACCACTACGCGAGTAAACAGTTTCACAGTATTTCTTAAGACCGTCTTTCACTGCGTATAGAATAAATGTTATTAAATGTTATTTAACCAGTCCTCATCTCTGTCGTGTGGTATTGCACTTAACTATTGTTTGTTATTTATTAACTATGGTATTAAAATGTGGTTATGATATATGGGTTTCAATGGAAGAAGAAATAAAAAAATCTAATATTTCACCACATTTGATTTCACATTGATCATTTTTGTTTGCAAAAGTATAGTCTTAAATAAAATATGTTGTCAGTAAAGAGGGGCGAAAGATACCAGAGGACAGTCAAATTCATAGATCGAAAATAAACTGACAACGCCATGGCTAACAGACAAACAGACAAACAATAGTACACAAGACACAACATAGAAAACTAAAGACTAAGCAACACGAACCCCACCAAACACTGGGGGTGATATCAGGTGCTCCGGAAGGGTAAGGAGATCCTGCTCTACATGTGGCACCCGTCGTGTTGCTCAAATTTTGCAGTAACTGCGAGTACTATTAGATATACATGTACTTTGTGTCTTTAGTCTTTGTGTTAGTTGTTTTTTGTGCTGCAGATTTGTTCTAAATAAGTTGTCATGTCACACCACTGTCCCATGTTTTTAAGGAGGTTGTGGGGGTTGGGGCTGAGCTGTCACAATCATGTTTAACCCCGCCACATTGTATATGTGCCTGTCTTAAGTTAGAGTTAAAGTAATTCAATGGTTGTCGTTGGTTTCTGTCTGTCGTATTTGTTTTCGTTAATTGTTTTGCCGTTAATCAAGGACGTCGGGTTTTGCTTTGAAGTTGTCCACATTTTTCTATACAATACGGTATGAATTTTGCTCATTGTTGAAGGCCGGACGGTGATCTTTTGTTGCTGAAAACCACGTCATTTGAACTGTGTTGAATATTTGTCTCGTTGGGAATCATAGCACATCTCCTCATATTTCTATATTGACAACTTTAAAATCTAAAGATGAGCATTTGTTTAAGGGCACGTTAAAGGCATAACACATCTCCTTTTGTATATTAGGTATGTTTAGAATATTTGAAGTTATAAAACATTACTGAAGACACTTTATTCGTCAAAATGCGCATCTGAATCTGGTCGAATGAAACTGGTACCATTACTGTTATTGCTATTTCATGATCTTCCACGCATTGATGGTATGGGAGAACAGATTCGAGGTCTTCGTTATAAAATATGAAAATAGTCTATTTCAAACTATAACACGTCAAAACGCAAATGTACTGTTGAAATGTGTACAATTAATGTGTGCATGAAGATAGTTCATGATACATTTAGATTCAATTTTTTATTTCTTGTATTCGTTCTAATTTGTTCAAACTTCAAGTGTCTGGAATATTAAATTCGCATACACTTTAGATAAAGAATGTAAACATAATTTCTCAATTGATATCAAAAGAGAGGGAAGATATCAAAGGGACATTCAAACTCATAAGTCGAAATAAACTGACAACGCCATAGCAAAAAAAAAAAGAAGAGAAAAGACAAAGACAAACAACAGTATACAAATCACAACATAGAAAACTAATCACTGAGCATCAGAAACCCACCAAAACCGTGGATGATCTCTAGTGCCCCGGAAGGGTAATACTTGCATTGCCACGGTTGCATGCTATAACATTATTATTATTCTACATATCTACTCATTTTACAAAATTTGATTGCCTAATCGAGATGCCTATTTCCTCAGCTTAGATTTTACAATTAGTCTTTTTATAGGACATTGGATTATGCACGGACATGTCAGTTAATTTTGTGACTGACTATTAGATGCATACAAAAACGTGTATACAAACTCTAAAACTGTTCCTCTGTCTAATATTTGTATGATAATCAGCACAAAATAATAATATTTGTATGGAATCAAAATAAAATAATACGAATGAAACCTCATATTTTATCAAAATAGAAAGGACATTTTGTTTCAATCTGATTTATTATACTTCAAGTTCATCTCAATAATCATATCAGAAATATCAATTTACGTTTGATAGAAATGACCCAAAGTGTCATTTTGCATTAAGTTTTGTAACTAAAGAATGAATCTCAAGGGTTAACTGTGGTATAGACATATTGTTTTCACTTGGTCACCTTCCGACCGGCAATTAAATCTTGCCGAAATAAGGAGTCCATTTGGTTGTGCGGATGTGTTAATTCTCGGTCACGTCCGGTCATAATGGGGACGTAGCATCCTCGTGTAGAGAGCGAGTGCCACGCTCTGTGCACGTTATGAATCATTGCAACAACTCTTTAAGGTGTCCCTGTCAAATATTCAACAGTCTCCGGGACAAGTTTGCAATTCCGATTAGTGCAAAAGTTGTCACCTTATTTTTAGAGGTAGGTCAAAATGAAGTTGATAACTTGGTTGGTATTGGTTCTCTGATATTTGTCCTAAAACATTTTGGCTCTAGCACCACTGTTGAAAAGTTATGCCCTTTTATACACATTTCCTCAGAGGAAAAGTTGTTTCCTCAAGGAAATTAAATTTCCCTAATGGAAAAGATTTTTCTTAAGGGACATTTTTATTCCTCAAAGGAAAAAGATTTCCTTAGGAAATTAGCTGCATAAATTTTTCCTTTGTGGAAATTTTATTTCCTGTGAGGAAATTTTGTCAACTACCATTTCCTTTGAGGAATTTTTGACAAATATTTTTCTTTCAGGAAAATTCAAGACAGCAAATTTCCTCTAAGGAAAATATCGTTCTCAAATTTTCTCTATGGTAATTTTCTGTACATCAAATTTCCCCAAGGAAATGTTTTCCCTATTTTCCTCTATGGAAATTTCTTAACAATACAAACAATATGAATTCAATTTTAGTTAGACTTTATAAATGATACAAAAGATATTTAAAACTTTAATAAATATTTGACTGATGAGTAACATGACATACAAAACAATACAGTCTGACTGTTTAGGTTTTGTACATTCTTTATATGACTTTATTTTGATTCATAAAACATTTTTGTAGCAATTTTTTTGTTTTCTTTGTTATTGTTTAATCGCAATACATTTATAAGCAAACCAATATGGATATCATACCATTTGTGATGTTCTTAATATTGGGTTCATATTTGCAGATTAAATAAATAAACATTTTCATGGTAATTTAAATTTTCTTCTGTTTCAGCTGCTGTGTACAATTATTCAATCCACTATACAAGAGTTCAGTACATAAATTATTCCATCCACTAGACATTTTCCTCTTACGAGAAAACATTTTTGCAATTTGTTCTTCAAAGTTCTGCCTCTGTATATTTGATATGCGGAAGCGATGAGGATGAGTGGATAAAGCAGGTGTTCATTCGGACAAAACAAAAACTATTTTCTTCTACATTTTCTCTTCTTTCAATGAATATTTCTGTTGTTGCATTTACACAATTGTGCTCTTGTGCATCTATAAAAGTACTCCATTTTGTTTATAGCTATTTTGTTGAAATTTCTTAATTCTTTTTGCAGGAAAGCACACATTCCATTACACATTAATCCAATTAGCATGATTAGCACACAATATAGAAAAATATCAACTTTAAATTTTCTTTTCAGTATTGCCCTGTTGATGATCATAAAACCAAGATGTCTGACCTATAAATTGTTTTTAAAAATGTTATAAATGGAGGAAAACAACCAGCAATATCTATAAAATAAGCATATTTTATCATGTTTATGAACATTTTGAGAAACTTTCATTTAATATTTTACTTGTGAGTTCTCTTATTTCAGTGCTTTGTGTCTTCGGTTTGATATAAGTCATTTTAATGCATTGCAGTGATATTTAAAGTTGAGCCTCTTGCATCAGTTTTTACAGTTTGTTCTTATGTTGTGCTATTAAAACCACTGTCCCAGGTTGGGATAAGGTTGTGTGCTCACAGACATGATTTTTTTAATTGTACTTGACTTTGAACTAGCTGTCAGTAACTGTGAGTTCTAACAGATCTGTACTTTCTGTCTATTCTGTTGTAGGGCATGTATAAATTTCCTGCCAAGTCGGGACAGCAAACATGTTAAACATGTTAAACCCCACCACATTTTGTATGTGCCTATAATTCAGTAGTTGTCCTTTTGCTGTATATCATATTTATTTTTCGTTTATTGCTTTGTACATAAATCAGGCAGTTACCTTTATTCTTTAAATAACTTTTATAGAAGTGGCCTTACCATTTAGGCCTTGTTGTCTTCTGTTAATCTTGTTTTGCAGATTATTTCTACTGTTTATATTTTTCATTACCTTCTATAGTTCTTGCCCTAAACATGAAATAGGTAAAATTTATTATTTAATGACAATATAAACTACTATGAGTATTCAAGTGACAATATTGGCAATGTTGACTCATTTTAGATCTAATATTGCTTTTCAAATTGTTGTTTAATTCCTTTTTTTACCTATTACAGTTTTGCCAAAGAAATAGGTAACAGGCCCAAGAACACAATTATTATGTTGTGCATTTCTTTAAGACAAAAAAAAAAAAAAAAGGCAAATTTAAAAAATGCACTGGCTTTCTCCGAAAATGTTTTTATAGTGTAGTGTACTACTTTTGGGACAGATCGTATCAACATTGTAGAAAAGTCTTACAGCTATAACTCAAAATATAGACAATTTTATGTTAAGGGGTCTATAATTTAGCTTGACAACTTCAGACATACTAATTTTGACCTTTTAAACTATACCAAATCACTACTTGACCTTAAGTATAAGGAGAATGTGTCCATGAGACACAGATGATGCCCCGCTTGCATATAACGTTATAAAGGGACATAACTTAAGAACGGTAGAAGTGACGCTCTTCAAATTTGTACTTGATCTGAGTTTTGTTGTAATAAGCATTGTGTATAAGTTTCATTATATTTGCTTGAGGCAAACTAATGTTAGAGAACGGAAACGATAAATTCAGCAATTTTTCCATTAGTAAAGGGCATTACTCTAGAATGGTAAAAGTGACGCTACCCAAATATTGTGTATAAGTTTCATAACATTTGGTTGAGGCAAACTAGTTAGAGAACGGAAACGAAAATTTCAGCAATTTTACCATTTATAAAGGGCAAAACTCTAGAATGGTAAAAGTGACACTACCCAAATTGAAACTTGTTGTGTGTTTTCTGGAAATAAGCATTGTGTATAAGCTTCATCACATTTGGATGAGGCAGACTAAATTAGAGAATGGAAACGAAAATGCAGCATTTTTCTATTTGTAAAGGGACATACTTCTAGAACAGTAAAGGTGACGCCACCAAAATTCAAACTTGATCTGTGTTTGTTGGTAATAAGCATTGTATAAACGTTTCATAACATTTGGTTGGGGCAAACTAAAGTTGGAGAACGGAAACCAATTTTGGGACGTATGTACGTACGGACAGACGGACAAAGGTACAACTTAATGCCCCTCCACTACTGCAACGGCATAAAAAGGCCGCATTTTTTCCAATGTAATTTATTCCCTTACTTACTATTTTATCCATAAAATATAAAGAAATAAATTTGGAAAGAGTATGAAAATAAATTGCAAGATATACACTATCCACAATAGGGACCTAATAGAATAACAATACTTAACTAATTTTAATCAAACTAGGCATGAATTAAGATTAGGGAATTATAAGACAGTTTAAATAGTTTCATTGCAATAGGATATACATTAAAGACTGTATTGTCATTCTTATGTTTGAACTTTAGATGTTTATATTTTGACGTTAAAATCGAACAATTTCAACTACTGGTATCAAGATTTGGGCCTTCATAATTTAAATATTGCAAAACATTGCTTTTAAATGCCTTAATATATATTATTTTGCATGTATTTAAAGCAGCTGAACACTCATTTGCTATCTCAGATTTATTACAATTCTTCAAAAGTCAAATATATATGCTCCTGTGCCTGAAAATAGAGATTTTCAATTGAAGGGGAGGAGGTTAATATAAAATTGTAATTTTTCTAAAAATTTTAATTTGTGAAGTAATTTTTCTATAAATAATTCTTCCATATATATTAATTTATTTTCAATTGAAAAAAGTTACAAATAGCATTCCACAGGAGTAAAACAAGGTCCTAGGCCATGCAAGATTGAAAATTATATAAGGTCAATTTAGGCTGTAACACATATCTACTTATAGAAACATGAAAATGGATACAGAAGCTAGAGGAAATAAAAATTTGTTTATTTCTGATCATTTCTAGGCTAAGGAACGACCATTTAACTTCATTGAAAGGGGAGGGATGGTTTTATTCTAAAAATATTCTGATCCCCAATTTGAAGAGAAAAAAATTCTGGACAAGCAGATGACACAAAAAATATTCTGAACAGAGGCGTAGGTTTCAAATTAATATTGGTACGGCAGGAAATCTAATGGGTGGCGAAGCGACCCATCCCGCCTTGTACAGTCGGTTATTCGGCAGGTAATTTTGGGATAAATGGTGCAAAATCTTGCATTCTGACCCTCTTCTGACCTTAAATATCACTCTTGAAAACCCCATTTTATGAGCAACGATTTGACATATGACACTTTAAATTACAAAAGAAATTTTACTCGCCTTCAGTTTTCGTACGTTTTGTTCAAAATGCAACTTTCTTGCGAAAACGCTTTAAACAGCGGAGTTGAGGAGTTGAGTACTTGTTTACTTTAGTTCTTCCATACCCTGAGTCATAATATTCATACATAAAAAGTCGTTTAACTGTTTTTCTAAAATGTTTAAACCAGAACAATTGTAGAAGGCTCTAGATGATGCTATTGATTGTGCTGTGACTGTTCATGACCATAATCTATCAAAATCTTTTTGTAAGATAAGATTTGAATTCCATAAGTAAAACAAGGCCGTACTTTGATTAATACAAGGTCATGTTCGATAACTCGTTTGCACCTGTCCAAAGTCAGGAGCCTGTTGTTCAGTGGTTGTCGTTTGTTGATGTGGTTCATAAGTGTTTTCGTTTTATTATATAGATTATACAGTTGGTTTTCCTGTTTGAATTGTTTTACGGTAGTCATTTTGGGGCCCTTTACATCTTGCTGTTCTGTGTGAGCAAAGGATCCGTGTTGAAGGCTGCACTTTGACCTATAATTGTTTACTTTTTACACATTGTGACTTGATTGAGAGTTGTGGCATTTGCACGCATACCACATCTTATTTCTGTAGAACCGGTATTAATGAATGTATACCGTATATTGCTTATGACTCATAAATGGGATTATCTATCTTTGTAATTTCCTGCAAAACCTTGTTTTCTTTATTCCCGTGCTAAAATTATAGTTTTTTTTATATTAATTTTAGGTACGGCATGCCGTACATGTACCAACGAAAGTTATTGGTACGGCGGCTGCCGTACCTGCGGTACTGCTGCTACGCCCTGTACCCTTGTATTGTGTTCAATACTGTCAAAAACACATTTTGATGATTTGAGTTGACCATACCTGCCACCTGAAGGATTCCAGATCACAACCTCAGTGTTGACAGGCTAATGATACAGTTGGAAACTATACATTTTAAAAGAGGTAAAACAAGGGACTTGTCAAAATGAGATGAACAAAGTTGTAAAGAGTAAAGTCGATTTTTTCAACCACTTGCTAAAAAATTTTCGGAAAACATAAACCGTTTAAAAGCGTTAAACAATTCAAACGAGAAAATCGACAGATTTTAATACTAGTATTTATGAAAAAACAATAAACGAAAAAACAAATATAACAGACAGCAACCAACGAACCGCTATATACAGTCTCCTGATTTGGAAAATGCACATTATATGAACTGGGCGGGTTAAACAAACTATAATGCTTTTATAGTGTTTTTAAATAAAGCATATTGTATTGATTGTATTGCTGTTTGCTGTAAACGGTATGGTTGAAGGTTTATTTTGCTTTCTTCTATTATTTTGATTATTAGTCTTTTGGTACTTTGGAATGACCAGGCACTTTATTGTAAACATATTTCAGCCATATTATCTCATTTAAAAATAGAAGATGTATTATGTTTGCCAATGAGACAACTATCTAGCAGACACCAAATGCTTGATAACGGGGACCATTGTAACTTAGTCTTGTTGGCATTCAACAATGAGCCAAACTAATACGGTACTGTAAAGTATTAAGCTATTTAAGGTCTCAACATGAAAAAATCTATTGTAAAGCAATTCAAACGAGAAAAACCAACGCCCTACCCTGATTTACGTTTAAACAATAGATGAAAACAAATATGTCAGACAAATAACCCTGCTTGAGACAAATGTACCCATTTTGGGACAGACACATATAGAATGTGCGTGAGGAGTTTCTTCTAGTCTAAGAGATCAATACTTCGCCTGTTCTGTGACAGTGGTACAGGACAACACAAGGAGAAACTGTTTTTTTTCGAAAGGAATTGATTCATCAGATGAATTTAGAAAACGATAATTTTGTCTATTTTCTTATGTGAACAAATTCTGTCCTGTCAACGATTATATTCTAAAATAACAGATGTTGAAAATCATGGCTATCAAATAAATCAAACAGGCCTTATAAGTTTCATATGTACAAAGTTTAATAGCAAGTATATAAGTAAGTAGGTAGGAAAAATATATATGGAAACGGCACATATGAAGATGAACCAGAAAATAGTTATGATTATGGTCTGAATGGGTTTTACAGAATAGGGAATATTGGCAAAAAAATAATGTTTAGAGAAACATGAGCAGAAAATATTAAGAATACACAATTGAGGGTTGCAAACGTATATAGATTACTAGGTAACGCAATTGATAATTAGTAATACAGAAACAGACGATGTAAAATTATTACAAAGAAATCATTTAATAACAGTGTTATTATATTGTAACTATCATATTTATTTAGTGGACCTAATTTGTTTTGTGTGGCCAAAGAATGTTTACATTATATTTGTTTTACATTGTGTTCAAAATAATACACTGCGTTACAACTAATTTAGAAATCACTGGAACAATCATGGAATGATTAAAACTTTCTATTTTACTTACATAACGTTTCCAGAATGATCATAACAAAAGATGCGTAATTTAAACATCTATCGTTATCTAGAAGTTTCGGTTATAAGTATTTGTATAAGTATGCAGACCCTAAAGTTAGATAGACTTAGACATCGATAGACATCAACATTCTCAGCAGTTGGTTTGACACTTTTATTTACAAACTACATCTAGATTGTGACTTATTGGACGTAATATTTTCTGTGGATTCCGAGAAAATTTCCGGATAAAGAAAAGACAAAAGATTGGACTCATATTTTGACAGTTAAGTTGACATTACTATTTGTGTATTACTTCTTGTAAACTTGTGTATAATAAATCTTGTTAAATTTCATTATTGATTTGTGTCTTTTGTTGGCTACAATTAAAAGTCAATTTTCTGGTCGTAACAGAAATTGGGGCTCGTGTCCGGGATAACGTAAATATCTCATTGAATTTTTGTTTAGTATTTTATTAGAGCTAGCCAACAAAATTCTACAAAATGGCATTTGATGCCGGTAAATTTTGAAAACGCCAGACCTGGAGGGGTTTGATAATTTAAAGAAAGAGGAATTAGTGTTGCTTGCTAAACAACTGAAATTAGATTTTAGAGTATCTATGAGATAACAAATTATAAAAATTCGGTAATAGACAAATTAGTTGACGCAGAAATTTTAGATGAAGAGGCTCTTGCACTTAAGGTCGAAATTGTTGACGCTATCAAATTAAAACAGCTTGAATTAGGACATGAACTTAAATTAAAACTTCTGGAAAACGAAGTTTAAATAAAGCAATTGGAAAAAGTCGCTGAACTTAAATTAAAACCATTGGAAAAGAAAAGAAGAAAACAGGCAAAACTTGAAATGTAGGAAAGGTTAGAGATGTAGAAAATGAAAATTGAAATGGTCAAAGAAGAAAGCAACACCAAAGTCCAGTCGAAATCAGAACATTTTGATGCAACAAAAATATACGTTTGGTTCCAAGATTTTGTGAAAAACAGCCGATAAATATTTTCCACAGTTTTAGAAAATTGCACATAATTTGAAATGGCCAAAGCTTTATTGGACTACGATGCTGTAAAGTGTTTTTCAGGACAAGGCTGCTGAAATTTACTCAGCATTTTCAACAGAAAAAGTTCTGATTATGACACGGTAGAGCAGGAAATTTTGAAAGCTTATGAGCTCGTACCAGAAGCATATAGACAGAAATTTAGATCTTATAAAAGTTTGATTCACAAACCTATGTTGAATTTGCTAGGAAAAGAAGATCTATTTGATAAATGGCTTACGTCAAAGAAAACAGATAACAATTTTGATAACCTGAGACAATTGATGTTATTAGACAAGTTCAAACAATGTGTTCATTTAGACTTAAACACACATTTAGACGACAAAACTTTTGAGACATTACATGATGCAGCTGTTATTTCAGATAATTATACCCTTTCACATAAAAGAAGTTTCAAGTGTCAAAATTTTAATACTTCAGTGGAAATTACAAACATCAAAGCACTGAGCGTACTGATAGTTAACCTGTTGCACAGAATAAGAGTCAATCTAGTTATAATATGTCTAGTCACTGACTTGTGCTTATTGTAAGAAGAATGGTCACCTGATGGCTGATTGTTTTAGACTCCAGAAGACGAATGAAAGAGATAATAAGCCCAAGACCAGTGCTTGTACGACACCCCGTGTTACCAATGTGTTGGAATGTCCTGCGATTCAGGCTTTTAAGGCCAGTTTTGTGATAACATGGAGGATTATAAATCCTTTATGTCCGTTGGGTTTGTTTCTATTGTTGATAATACTACTCCTCAGCCTATTAAGATTTTACGGGACACTGGAGCTTCTCAGACGTTCTTGTTAGAAGGTGAGTTACCTTTGTCCGAGGAGACTTATGTTGGTGCCTCCGTTTTGTTACAAGGTGTGGAGGTTGTATAGATGTTCCTCCATCGTATTTATCTGAAGTCAGATTTGTGACAATAATGATAACAGTAACTATGAACATTATAAAAAGCACAATTTCTCTCTCCGTTTTGTATATTCTTCACTACCAAATAAACCCTTGTTAAAGTGTAGAAATATGCTCGTCCCTTGGTTTTCTTTCGACTGACAGTAAATTCCTTCCGAAATAAAACGTCTGTTTTGGCTGTACTTGATGTATACATTCGTAGCCATGTTTGATAAGAATAGAAACGTCGAATCAGATGCTTTACCATCTCATCTGCACATTCAGAACCATTGTACCAACTCTTTGCAGGATGGTCTATAATTGGTCTGTTGCAAGGCTATATTCTGTCCTATCTAATATATCCCCATTTTCACTGACCAGTGCAGTTCTGAATTTTCCTCCATTCATCCGGTCGACCCTCTATTGCAGGATCTACATTCTGTATTAATTGTTAATTTGCTCTCCTTCTGAACATGCATGCAATATTTGACACTACACTTTCAGAAACAACAATCAATTAATCACTAACTACCCGATAGAGAGGTTTCGACATAGTTCAACGGAACTTGATTAATTATTAAAATGTAATTGACAATGGAAATCGGCGATCAATGTCGAACTCTTTAACGACTTGAAATACATTTCATGAAAACACTAAATTGTCAATAACAGTTGTGTCATTACAAGTTTTATTTTGGCACCATCTGTAATAAACAACTCTTGGGTTTGTTATACACTAAATTAACAACCCACAGAATGTAAAATACGTATTTTGTGTTTCTGTGTCTTAGATATATTCCCGAGCGAGTACTCGAGTATCGCGGAAAAACCCAACGAGTACTCGATTAGTCATTGTTCATCCAGTTGACTTCCTATTAGTTATACATGTTTAACATACATTCGTACTTTATTTTAATTATTTACGGAGCTACCATTTGATTTTTATAAGGGGGAAGGATGAAATTTGAAAAAGGCGGAAGAGAAGTTCTGAGGAAAACAAAGGATAGGATAAGCAACTTGGCCAAAAAAAAAAAAAAAAAAAAAGACAGGATGACAATTTATATAAAAACGGTAAACTGATAAAAAAAAAGACAGGACCGAATGGTTACCTATAGTTGCTTTTATCTTCGTCATTTGAACTCTGATGGATATTTGTCTCATGGACAATAAATCATACACCATCTATTAGGTTTGATTTGTATTGGAAGCCATGGGGACATCGATTGTTGTCTAAACAGATTATCATCACACAAAATGATATATGACCCTTTTCTCTCGCATTCTTCAAGATTGAAACCAGTTCATGCCTTCTTTGAATAATTTCCCACGGGAAATATACACAGATATGAAAGTTTTCACTATTGTATAGGTTCCTCTTATAACCGTTGCACTTTCTATTTTTTTTTTAAATAAACTAAGATTTCCATGGAACGTTTTAATTGGAGGACTGTCGTGGCGCTGTCTTAGTCTATGTATTACGTAGAACGGAATGTCGCCTTCTTTTTAAAGATAGGTAAGCAATAAATGATTAAACTGATTTTATAGTTTGTTCTTATGTTGTACTGTTACACCTTTTTCCCAGGTTAGGGGATGATTGGCGTCTTCAAACTTGTTTAACCTCGCCATATTCTGTATGTGCATGTCCCAAGTCAGGAGCCTGTAATTCAGTGGTTGTCTTTTGTTGCTGTTTCACATATTTGTTTTCGTTCATAGTTTGTGCATAAATTAGGCCGTTAGTTTTCTCGTTTGGATTGTTTACATTTGTCATTTCGTATCCTTTTCTAACTGTATACGCAGGACGAACTTTGCTTATTCTTGAAGGTCTTGTGGTGATCTATAGTTGTTTATTTATGTGTCTCTTGTAACGAGTTGGCAATTATGCCACATCTTCCTATTTTCTATAATAACTACAGATCAAAAACAATTTCTTGCAATTTCTACAAAATTAAGAGTGTCAGGATTTTGACATGTTCATTTATTTTCGACCAATATACTTTACATTTAGTCTATAAACATGATAAACATTAACTTATATAATATATATACCGGTATGAGTTTTCAGATTTACTTTAAAATCAGTTTTTCTATACATCTAAATAGTCATATATATTTCAATTACGCGCATGGATGTGCTTAAATACACAACATTGTACGCCCACAGTACGTACGCTTCAGAGGCTTTGTAAACATCCATGTTAACAAATCAATAACATTTTGAATATTATCCTGTACATCTATTTTTAAAAGGTATTGTATTGAAATAACGTTCAATCGTATAATGCAATACGTCATATTTAGAGGATTTCCTATATGCTACAATGGAAACTATGGCAGGTAAACACTTTTTCTAGTATATTCGTTTAACATATCGCAAAACAATATAGAATGACGGTGTCAAAGTTTACATATCGTATAAAACAATATAGAATGACGATGTCAAAGTTTAACATATCGTATAAACAATATGAAATGACGGTGACAAAGTTTAATATATCATAATAAACATTATAGAATGACTATATCAAAGTTTACATATAGTAAAACAATATGGAATGACGGTGTCAAAGTTTACATATCGTATAAAACAATATAGAATGACGATGTAAAAGTTTAACATATCGTATAAAACAATATAAAATGACGGTGTCAAAATTTAGCGTATCGTATAAAACAATACAGAATTATTGTGTCACACTTTAGCATATTTTATGAAACAATATAGCATGATGGTATGTGTTAATGTTTAAACAATAAACAACATGAACAAGGACGCGTCAAAGTTACTCTATGTGTTGTTTTTCCTTTTGGGATACAAAACGTGAATACTTAATATTCGACATTTTAGAATATTTACGCACATTCTTTTCTAAAATATCAGTCTGTTTAATTACATAATATAGCTGGCACTTATAATTACCTTTACCAGGCTGATACAGTTAAACTTAGATATCAGGAATTGGAACTACATGTATGTAAGGCATGATTGTAATATTTTCTATGAATTAAATACAATGCATCAAAATGTGGTGCATACTGAATAATCAGCGAAGCTTTGCTATGCTGATGAATTCCACACTGCATTCAATACAACATATAGTCAACACATTTGATGTAGCATCAACATGATCAAGAGGTTTGGGTCGGAAATAAGTAAAATGGAGAATTTTCCCAAATGGGCATCTAATAATTAATAATAATCATACTTATTTAGAGTTATTTGCTAGTTTATCAATTTAAGCTAATAGACATAGCATTGACAAATGTTAGCCAATGTTTTATTTGGAATTGTTGATGATATTAATTTTCTTTTTGTAATTCTATTCAAATTAATTAAGATAATAGTATTGACGAATACAAAATAACTGAAAAACTTTACAGTCTTTTTGTTTCTTTTTCGTTGCAGGTGCTAATACATCGATAAACCTATATCGTGCATTGTGTGATAAATTTGTGGCACCAACAGATCATTTGAAAACTATAAGAATGATGAATACTATTAGAGACAATTTAG
>JAASAO010001820.1:0-31583 GCA_017311375.1 Mytilus coruscus
TATTTGGTGTATGGAATGATGGTAAGGTGTACATGTATTTCCAGTTTGGTTTATCTGACCTTGACCTCATTTTCTTGGATCATGTTAAGTTTATGTGATAGTTGTAGTAAAGCTTTATATTATATATGGTCAGTAAAGAAGGCGAGACATTTCAGCGTGTGCACTCTTGTCTTTTTTAGTTTTAATTTTCTTTGCGAAATACAGTTTCAATTCCAGGAATAGACTTTTATGCATGATTTTTTTTATTAGTTGTTATTGGCTTTGAACTAGCTGTCAATAACTGCGAGTACTCGCAGATCTGTACTTAGTGTCTTTTTGTTGTGGGGGTGTATAAGTACCCTGCCGCATCCTCTCTGTGTTTTTGTTAAATGTATTTCTGCTTTGTATCCATCTGATGAGTTAAGCCCTTTTCAACTGATTTTTATAGTTTGTTCTTATGTTATACTGTTACACCACTGTCCCATATTTTTTTTTCTCATATTTGTTTTTTGTTTATTGTTTTGCATAGTTCGTTTTTATGTTGTGCCGTTACACCACTGTCCCAGGTTAGGGGGAGGGTTTAGCACCCCTCATATTTGTTTTTTGCTCATTATTTTGTACATAAATCAGACCATTAGTTTTCTCGTTTGAATTGTTTTACACTTGTTATTTTGAGGCCTTTTATAGCTGACTGTGTGGTATGAGTTTTACTCATTGTTGAAGGCCGTATGGTGACCTATAGTTATTAATTTCTGTGTCGTTTTGGTCTCTTGTGGAGAGTTGTCTCATTGGCAATCATACCACATCTTCTTATTTTTATACGCCCGTTTAGGGGACGTATTATCAGTGTTCCAGCTAGGATTTCAAAAGGGCAGGGAGCCAATCTTGAAAAGGGCACTTTAGCACGATGATTGATATCTCAAAAAGGGCATGTCAAACATTGTCTTATGTTAACTGCAAGGGTTTCAGTTAGGAGTTTTGAGGGGTTTAGTCACTTTTACGCTAGATGAAAATCAACCTTATTTTGGGTAACAGTATTAAAGGGACCATGCAAGGACGTATATTACTAGCTCAGTCTTCCCTAGAACATTTTTGATGCATGGTAGGTCTAAGGTTAAGTTGCAATGCAGAGCGCAGCGGCGTTTTGTAGAATTATTTTTATTTCATTAGTGAAATGAATTGTGCATGTCAGTTAAAATACTACACTAGATCTGCAATACAGTCAGGAACAATACCTTACATTTTCTCCAGGGCCAACCTGGATATTAAAACTTTTTCCATGGGCCCAGAAGAAATTTTAAGGCCCTACCAGGGTATTTTTACTACAGGTACATACTTATCAATAGTCTTGAATGTTCTTATAAAGGCAATAATATATGTTTGAAATGCCTAATACATGTACATGTAGCCTAGTGTTTCTGATTTATGATAGAAATAACAAATGAATTATAATAAACCACATTGAGTTTTTCAGAATTAAAATCCATTTAGCCATGTCTTTTCAGATTGTTAAACTTATATTTGTAATATCAGAGGCGGATTTAGAGGGTTTTTCAGGGGGCCCGGGCTCCCCCTTTTGTGGGAAAAAAATGGTTGATTATATAGGGAATCACTGAAGCATGACTGGAGCGGGTCCCCTCTAAGGCTGTCAGTGGGCCCCCTTATGAAAATTTCTGGATCCGCCACTGAATATTATATATAAAAATATAAAATCCCTCCCCTTTTTCATTTTACACACCCTAGATGTAGAGTATTAAAGTATTATCAGTTTCACCCCAAGAAAGTATTCATTTTTAATGAAATAATCTTAGCAGTTAATCAAAATGAAAATCTTACTGTCTATAAATAACAATATAAAATGTAACTGTTTCTTGTAAAAGGGGTTTTTCCGAATTTTCCTGCCAAAAAAGCACATGGCTTTCAACAAATGTAAACAAAGCAGTCAATTTGTGATCATGGATTACAGCTTTAATTAATTTAATTTGGATATAGATATTCAATGAAAGGTACAGTCAAGCATTGTTTTTACTTTCTTCTGGATAAAAACTAGTTTAAAAGATCAATTTAAAAAAAAATCTTATAAACAACAGACGATCTACGGATACATTTGTAATCAAACGCAAATTGTCATCTTTTGAGAAATATTGAAATTGAAATGCTGACTGACCGAATTTAATGAGAAAAATTATTACAATGGTCAATAATGAAGTTTAATTACCCATCTGATGTCGACAAGCGGATTATCTGTAATCACAACTTATTACACCTGCTGTAGGGTCATAAACTTGTCATAAATATGAAGACAGGTAGAATAATTGTATTTTCATCAAAATATTACGGCATTAAAGGCATGGACTTACGAAAAAGGGCAGGGCGTCTTAAAAAGGGCACAGGGTGTCAGAAAAAGGGCACATGGCAGCACTCGGGAAAGGACGGGCGAACCGCCCTGTGAAAACGACCTAGCTGGAACACTGATTATGGTATACCCTTGTTTGTCCAGACGTCTGTCCAGATGTCCGTTGTCAATATGTCGGACAATAACTCAAAAACCCTTTTACCAATTTGCAAGAAACTTTTGTGAATTGTTTATATCTATTCAAGTGAGCTCCCTTTTGATTTTTATAATTTTAGAGTTTACGTTTCCGAGTTATAGGTTTTATTCGTTAAAAAAGGGGGATTTTCCAGTTTTCAAACAATACAAAAACGCTTTGAGCAGTTTTCGTGAAATTTTAGTGAATGGTTTATATCTATTGATGTACTGTAAGCTCCCTAAAGATTTTTATATTTTTATATTTTATGTTTTCGAGTTATGGGATTTTATTCATAAAAAAAGGTGGATTTTCCAGTTTTCGGACAATAACTCAAAAGTGCTTTGAGCAGTTTTCATGAAACTTTGATGACTGTTATATATCTACTATAATAACCTCCCTTTATTTTTTTATAAATTTCTGATATGACATTGAGGAGTTATGGAACTTTATCCTTTGAAAAAGCCAGGGGCATATCATGCGCTCATGGTGCAGCTCTTTATTATATTATAATGATGATTCTATTTCAGGAATACAGACTGTGTTGTTCTGACCTATAATGATGATATTCTTGGAAAACTACGAAGAAAGATGGAGATTGTTTCTTTTGATGCCATGAACACCTCTATAGCATCTGCTCTTGGTGGAGTATTCCTGCCAACAGATACCATGACACCAAAAAGGTTAGATTGTCTCCCCTTACATAAAATAAAAATATTTCTTTTGATGCCATGAACACCTCTAAAGCCTCTGCTCTAGGTGGAGTATTCCTGCCAACAGATACCATTACACCAGAAAGGTTAGACTGTCTCCCCTTACAATTCTACAATAATATTTTTTTGAATATCACTTTTTCACATATAAATCATAAGATAACCTATAAGTTCATATGGTATTCAAAACACCTTATGTGGTAATTGGGATTTTGGGGTCAATTTTTGTGGAGTACCAAAAAGTTGGATATGTCTCTTTTGAAAGCAATTGGATATTAACATGAAAAATTGGCTTATTTGCTTATTTACATGAAAAATAACTTGAATTGTCTCTCCTTACACATTACATGTGGTTTTATTGTACCATCTTTAATATTGAAAAGTAAACACCCTTTCACCATACAAATTTATTTTATTTCACTTTGCACAATAAAGTATAAATATTCGCACTGTACCCAAATTATTAAAAAGGGTCCCTCATGCATGAACTAGTGCATAAATAGTAGCTTCTTACTCAAATCTAGACTATACAACATGGTCATATGCGATGGGCTTTTCCAGTTCTGAACAAATATAGGAGGGAGGGGGCACTTGAATTATTTTTGTATGGGTGGGGGCAGGTCACGAAGTTCAATTTGTGTGGTTATGTATACAAAGGAAAATGCAATTGTATGGGTGATGGCCATAACAAAAAAGTTCCTTCCCTGGCACTTAAAATGGCAAAGAAAATGTCGGCCCCTCCTCAAAAAAATTTGTTTCCTTTTACAAAACGTCAACCCTTACATCAAAAAGTTTTGATTGACACCTATTATTTGACCCAAAAAAGGGTGTTTGAAGTCATTTTTTCATCCAAAAAAATGTAACATCTTTTATGAAATATGTTTGATTAACTCTCTTACATTAACTCAGTCACTAATGTTCACCTCTTACAAGTTATACACTGTCCACACTAGGGACTATATTTGTAGAAAACAAAAATCAAGGGACTACCTGTACGGTCTTACAAACTGGATAGTCGAGTTTACAAGAGAGGTTTTGCATACATATTTATATCTATTTTTTAGTGGACCAAGTATTGGTATGGATCCTTGGGAGATGATAAGATCAGTTTGTCCTCTTCCAGCAAATAAATTTGTACAGGTCCATCATATAGCTAAGAGGTAAGTTAGGCCAAAATAAATAAATAGTGTGTTTCCGGTTTCTCGACCCTACCTCCGTTTCTGACGCCGACCCTTAACATTTTATTGACAAAAATAAAAAAATTATTAAAAATCTGGATTTTTCGGTCTGTCCAGATCCGACTATTCGTTTAGAAAACTACAGATCTTCAAAACGTTTGATAGCAATGACCAATATGGATAAGTAAAGTGTTTCAAGAACCGAGATTTTAAATAAACAAGCATGGCTTTTCGACAGCCGTGCAGCGTATTAGCTGTCAAATATGCGAAATGTGATCACATGGTTGCAAAATATAATGGCATTAATTCCGGATAATTACGATATGATGAATATTTTTGAAGAACACCATGATGGACCTATTGACGAAAAAAAATACGAAGTTGACAAATTTTGCTCAACTTCTTTGCAATGGTATAAGACGAGATTTTTAAATATTTGTATATATAGTGAATAAAATATTCAGTATATATACATATATTAACAAAATCTTGTTTTTTACCTGTGATTCTTTGGACCAAAAGTCAGAATCGTTTCAGGATGGACAGACTGTATCCAATTCTGTCAGTTAATTGACAAATAATTTAAGAGTAAAATGAGATCAATTTACTGCTAAAATCAAACCAATATGTTGAAAAAAATGCTCTTACAAGGACGAAACATAAACGGCTGTTAATGCTTTTGAGCATTTGACAGTTTGAGTTAATGATGGCAAGGGGCAGACTATTTGTAATGAGAGAAATAAAGCTTTCCTCAGTAGGCAGACATGGTGTATGATTCATGTTCATTTATAAATGAATCTGCCCCGGCACCATGTCTATTTTTATTCTTCTATATTTTCTCTGGCTGGTCCCACAACAGTTTATACTAGAGAAGGAAAAAAAAATTATGTCCTATTAATATCTACAATTTTTTTCCATAGATTTAATAAGACAAAAGATTTTGCATTCTCACTCTTCTCAAAACCTGGAATTTTAATATTGTCAGAATCCCACTCTTCAAGATTAAATTCTAACAAACATCAAAACACATCAATATATTAAATAAAAAGGGTGCAAGAGTATTACCCTTGAGAAATCATAATAAGCCGCTGCTTAGCATCAATTTGCAGTGTTTTACCACTAAAAAAAGGGTAGGAATCTGTTCCCACATGTACACCCTGTGTGTCATTTACATTGTTAGGTTCAACGAGGCCAAACATAATAATACCATGCCAGATTTTTCACTGCCATTTTTGCTTTAAGATAATTAATCGGCAAGAACATATTCCTATTACGACCCATGAAATGCATACAATTTGCATGAAAGTTTATTTTCATATTTCTTACACAGAACTAAAACAGAAAATTAAAAAAGCTGTAGATTAAGTACTATTCTAAATATCAAAGAAGCATGCAGGCACATCAGATGATTTCATTTGGAACCTTTTTCTGCTGTCTAAAAAGTTTTCATAAAATAAAATGTTTTACCTACCTACCGTACCTAATTTTTTTCAGGGTGAAATAGGAAACACACTATTTATTTTGGCCTTAGTACAGTCAATCTTATATATAAAGTCCAACCGCTGGACCTGATCAAACTGATCCTATAACAATTGAAGAAAACTATTTTGGATAAAAAATAATTTTTTCTGTTTCTCAACAATTGTACAGAGAAGAAGTCAAGGGGCAATCAATGAATGTCTAAATTAATTTGCAAAAGTATCTTCATTTGGTAGTGTTAGTTTCACATAAAGTAATGCTCCTACATAAAGGAGGTGCATGTATACCAAACATATTTTATAATTGTTGTTTTTACAGTAAGCTGTCATGGGCAGGATTACAGAAACAGATGAGTCAAAGCATAAGAAGACATGATAGCAAAGGAAATGTAGTATCCTTATTATCAAAATTGAATAAGGTTTGCAAATATGAAAAATAGGCCAACATAATGAAGGATAGACAAACATTTGGTCAAAAATATATACTAAAAAATTATGCCAAAAAATATAGAATAGAGAACAATGGGTTAAAACTTGTAGAATAGAGAAAAGTGGACCAAATAAATATAGAAAAGAGGAAAATGGGCCAACAAATTAAAAATATATGGTATAATGGGGTTCTTAAGATTTAAAGAATAGAGAATAATGTGCCAAACTATCAAGAATATCAGAAACCTGCCCAAACAATTAAAGAATACTTATATAAAATCTCCCCATCCATACCATGTTAGTGTAGATTGAAAAGATATTGGAACTATTAAACAAATTATTTAATCAAGGGTAGTCACTCACTTATTTATTAAAAAAGAAAACTTTAGTGTGCACTTAGCAAAATATGTTCATTGATATTATCTTTCAATTTAAGAATAAGAGGGTGTAGTATGATTGCCAATGATACCAACTTCAGTGGATGTACCGGTAACCAAATATAGGAAACCAAATGACCTTCAACAATGTGCAAATACCATCCATACTGTATAATAAGGGCCTCCCTTCCACATGACAAACTGTTAATCAATTTCAAGGAGAAACCAATAATAAATTTATGAAATGAAAATATTATGAATATTAAAATAAGGAGATGAGGTATGATTGCCAATGAGACAACTATCAACCAAAGTTCAAATGAAGTGGATATAAGCAACTATATGCAACCTTACAGCCTTCAACAATGAGAAAACGAAAACCAATCTATAGTCAGCTATAAAAGGCTAGATATGAAAAATATAGGCCCAATTTATAACGAATCATTTCTGAAAAACAAATATACTGTGTATATTCGAATGCTTGCTTTCTGATTCAGTGGACGGTAACGCTTGCTTTCCGATTCGGAATCGCTACTTTCGATTTTGAAAAAGAAAATTACAGAGAGGGTAGAAAGATAGGTTGCTACAATATTAAAAAAAATTACGAATGATCAAATTTCTTGAATGAAATTAAAGGTGACGGAACAAAACAAATATACAGGTGTCCAGCTTCATGCTTGATTGTTTCTTACAATGATACATGAATGTCATTTTGTTTAAGACAGAACTGCGTTGTCTTGAAAGACAGACTTTACAGCCAAACATATCCAAATTTTAAACTCTGATCCACATTTACTCAACTTTTTCAGCTCAGTTTTATTTCAATAGGGTTGATATATCATTTTGATATAAATATAACAAATGATCTTATTGTGTTTATTCATCTTTTTCTGAAAATCGATGTGTAACGCTTACTTTGAGATTCAGGAAACGCTTACTTTAAGATTTAAGGGTGCAAGTTCACTCAAATATAGAACTAGTAATTAAGCATGTTCAAACATATTTCATTGTAGAAAATCATTTTATAACGCAATGTTTCAAGACTACCGACATATCTACGGTATCTAAGGCGGGGGTGTCATATTTTTCATATGATTTTTCGACCTTAATATATAGATCAGGAAGCTTGAAATAGTGACCCATTTCAACGGCTCATCGCTACCACTTGGTAATAGTAAGTTCCCCCTCCCCAATATGTTAGGAACTTTTTATCCATATAGTCTATATAATATATTTCAAATATTTGTTTCAACAATTTTAACATACTTCCATAAAATCAACATGCCAAGTTATTCAGCGCTATATTTTGCCGTTACAAGCATTTGATACAAAATTGCAAGTTTTACATTTGTTTTTTTTTCAAATTTTGCATCGATTAATTGATTGATTGTTGGTTGCTTAACGTCTAGTGGCAAATATTTCATGCATGTTCAGTGCGAAATTTTGCATCGAAGAACGCTGCTTACCAAAATATGTCCAAAGGACAATACATAGCTTTTTTTTAGCATAATTGTGGTTGCGGTTAACATTTATTATATGTTTTTGGTATAGATTCCCAAAATTTGCCAAAATCTATCAACAATTTTTGGATGATATCCTGTGGTTAATAATTAGGTAATCACTTTATAAAATACGAAAGTTCACATGCACATTGGACTGTGATACTGTGATTGAACCATTACAGGTTGATTTTTTCAGAGTTTTGGTCAGGTAAAACTGTTATTAAGAGCCAATCTGCCAGAAAACCATGCAAAACCGTCCGAATGTCACTTTTGCCAAATGAGTTCATATTTGGCACATTGGTGCACCTTAGTAATGTAAATAACCACACAAATTTTTTTGGGAAAATTTTCAACCGATCTGGATTTTTTTAGGTGCCATCTTTTAACAGATGAAATTGCTCGAAAACAGCAAAAATAAGCCTTTTTTGGCATATTTCGCTGGTTTAAATAAAAAATATGGCAACAATAATAATTTTTTGATAGTTGTTCCTCATAATACATCACTTTAAGTGTAAGAATGCAAAGAAATAACAATGCTGTCTATTAAGTGTATGTATAATCTAACCGTATCAATATGTCTTATTTAGCTTCATGTCCAAAATGGCTGATTTTGGTCATCTTTCAGAGCCAAAATACTCCAAGACCCGTTTATTATTGTTAAACAACATATCTTATCGCAAAGTATAACTATATATACCCAATCAAAAAAATATCAAGCTCGGCAAATAATGTTGGTGTCTGGTATATGCCACAACAAAATGGGGTAGCCTGCATATTCAAATTTTCTCAATTTTGCCATCTAATTTGTAAAATCTGACATATGATAGGATATGGACTTATAAATAAGTATAACAACAAATGGAAAACAATAATTAATGTTTCATTTAATACATTAAAAAATAATCATACATAAATACAAATTATTCATTATAAATCTAGAGGCTCCCAGGACCTGAAATAGCTTGTATTGACAAATTGTGCACCTAAAACATGTAAAATGATAAAAACACATATTTCAAAAGCAATAAATTTAAAATAAGAAGTTAAACAATTCAGAATAAGTTCAGACTAAAAAAGTTTCTTCTGACCACTTTTGCAATTTATTCTTATAATATATTGATATAGCCTGATAGCTGTCGGATAATAGCAGAAATTTGTGAAAATTTGTAAATTTACACATTTCAGGGACAATAGCTCATTGATGTTATGTCCAATTTTTCAGAAAATTTTGGGTATAACTATTTAGATCTTGTCATGTTGATAGTTTTATCAATATATATATATAGCTCTTCTTCTAAAGTTATGAAGATAATGCTTTAAAAGAAAACTGTAAATAGTTAAAATATAGAGACGATTTTAACAGACACTTAGTGATGGAAATTTTTATGATACTTTGAGCCTAGTATGCTAACAAGGCAAGATTTGCTAGGTACCTATATCTATGTTGCTGCAATGTGGTCAATACAAACATGAAAATCATAAAAGCATATAAAAAAATTCCATAACTAGACAAAAACAAATTACTTAGTCTATATATACTAGTGAAAATGTATAAAGAATTTTGAATGAAATTGGATAGCTGTTAAGATTACTGTACCTATAAGGCTCTACATCACATCCTGGGAAATAACAGAATTAAAATAAGTCATATGAATCTTCAAATTTCAATAAAGTTGAATGTGTTTTTATACTTGAACGGCTAGGTTTTACTATAAAGCAAGTGTACATTAACTTTCTTGTAAAAGAAAATCCATAACATTAAAATCTCCATAAATGATGAACTGCTATTTTTTGAGACATCATCCCATGGAAGATTTAACTGATGTTTTAAAGTTGGAAAGTTTCTGTTGCTTGTTTGGTTGGTTGAAATTGTTTCTGTTAGAAGCATTATCAGTCTCCCAATCTGATGCTGACTGCTGTGAGAGTTCAGTTGTTGTTGACAGAAAGGTTAGCTGTGAGTCTAGATCTGAAAACCACAAAGCATACATACATACATACATAAATCAGACTGTTAGTTTTCATATTTTTTACTTTTCTTATTTTGGGGCCTTTTATGACTGAATATATATGCAGTATGGGTCTTGCTCATTGTTGAAGGCCACTATGTCACTTGTTCTCATTGCTGGCAATCCTACCACATTATTTTTATATTTCATATACATGTATACCACTGACAGGAAATAAAATTGACAACTTTTTGCCATCCTTGGTGGCCATCTTGAAAATGTTTGACATCAGAAAATCATCCACATATTGTCATGATTGTGCTCATCTTTTCATTAAAGTTTCATTTAAAAGATAACACCAGTTATCTCAGTAAAGTACAAATTTTGTTGAAGATGAAGAAAAATGCAAGATTGGACAGAACATTCAAGCATGATACAGCTCTGAATTTGTAATAGGATTAAATATTTGACAAAGAATAGGTTTCTAACACAGAATAAATATGGTATATCTTTATATAGTTTAATAGATTCAGCATATCAGAGAACCCCAATATCAAATTGAGATTTCAAATTTAGTTTAATTTTGGACCCTTTGGCCTCAGTGTAAACCAATTACATAACAGGGCCCAAAACTAAATACAGGTTAGATTCAGCATATATAAAATTATTGTTGAAATCAAACAGTTAAATTGTGGACCCGCTTGAACCAACTTGAAAACTGGGACCAAAATCATAAATGTATCTAAATACACATTTATATTCAGGATATTTGATTATTTCTGTATATCAAAACCATACATTGCCCTAATTAGAGTTCAATTTTGTTAAAATTAAACTATGTTAAAATTTGGACCCTTTGGACTTTAAAATGTGGACAAATTTGAAAACCGGACCAAAGTTAATAAAATGCTCCGCTGGGCGCAGTTTGATACGACCGCAGAGGTCGAACCCTGAACAGTTGGGGCAAGTATAGACACAACATTCAAGCTTGATCCAGCACTGAATTTGGATTGTGATTAAATATTTGACACAGCATAGGTTTCTGACACAGAATGAATGTGGTCTAAGAACTTAAAATTTTTAATTTACCTATTCAAACCATATCATTATTATTTGCTTTTATATATAAAACAGAAATAACCAATTTAAAATCATGAAAATGGAAAATTTTAAAGAAAAAAAAGAAAAAATCCCCCAATTTTTGAACCCCTTATGATTCATCACCCCAAACTCAATCCCAGCCTTCCTTTGTGGTATGGTACCTTGCAGTACAATTTCAGAGATCCATACACTTGAACACAAGTTATTGTCTGAAACTAGAAAATGCTTGTTTTTGACCACTTTTGGCCCCAAATTCCTAAACGTTTAGGGCAATTACCCCCAAACTCAAACCCAGCTTTTCCTTTGTGACATGGAACCTTGTGGTACAATTTCATAAAGATCCATACACTTACACACAAGTTATTGTCCTGAAACTAGAAAAATGCTTGTTTTTGCCCTTTTGGCCCCTCATTCCTAAAATTTTGAGGCAATTACCCCCAAAATCAATCCCAGCCTTCCCTTTGTGGTATGGTACCTTGCAGTACAATTTCAGAGAGATCCATACACTTGAACACAAGTTATTGTCTGGAAACTAGAAAATACTTATTTTGGCCCTTATTCCTAAACGTTTAGGGCAATTACCCCTAACTCAATTCCAGCTTTTCCTTTGTGATATGGAACCTTGTAGTACAATTTCAGAAAGATCCATACACTTACACACAAGTTATTGTCATAAAACTAGAAAATGCTTGTTTTTGCCCTTTTGCCCCTAATTCCTAAAATTTTGAGGCAGTTACCCCAAAATCAATCCCAGCATTCCCTTTGTGATATGGAACCTTGTGGTACAATGTCAGAGAGATCCATACATTAACACACAAGTTATGTCTGGAAGTTACAAAATGCTTATTTTGGCCCCTTTTGGCCCCTAATTCCTTAACTGTTGGTACCATAACCCCAAAATCAATCCCAACCTTCCTTTGTGGTATTGAACCTTATGGTAAAATTTCATAGAGATTCATTCACTTAAACTAAAGTTAGAGTGCGAAACCAATGTGTCTTCGGACAACGACGACGACGCCAACGTCATACCAATATACGACCGCAAAATTTTTTTTGGTCGTATAAAAAGCTAAATATTAAACATTTGCATTTTGTATATCAAAGAACCTCAAGAATTCAATTTTGTAGAAATAAAAAAAATTTTGGACCATTCTGAAATCAATGTGAACCAATTTAAAATGGGGCCCAATTGCAACATCTTAAATTTAAATACATGGTTAGATTAAGGAAATATTTGAGATCCCCAAAAAGTATTTATTTTAATTTGTTCTTGTCCTAAACCATTTGTGTAAACATGCATGAACTATTTGCCATTGGATATTAGCAACCAACAACCAATCAATTAATTTAACAGGTGAAATATCTTCAAAAGTACCAATAAAATCTCCCCTTTTATATTTGAAATGGAATGTATGAACAGTTCATTAGTCATTGTTAGTTATTAAATGGAAACTATAGGAGCCGCCAAATATAGTACTACAAATTAAATTAGTAAAGTGATTTTCAATAGGAAAACCAAGTTAACAAAGACATGTTCAATAAAACTGATGTAGTACATGTATAATTATTATATAAGTGATTACATATACTTTGCATGATTACCATATTATACAAACAGTTAAATTAATATACATGATACATTAGTTAATAATATCTTACCAATATCTTCTTCTATACATGTATTTAGTTTGACCTGGCTATTGTTACTTTTACAAAAACTCATCTTAATTGAGCATTGCTTGCATAGCCCTACAAATAAAAAGTGTTAAACTATAAAATAATTGTTCAATTTCGTTTTATATGAAATAAAATATATCAGACAGGAAATGTAGGGTAGTGTAGCATCACTGTGCATGTAGTTTAAATGTATTTTTTTCTTTTAAAAGGGCTCTAGAAGTAATCTACATACATGTACATGTAGGGTCCTAAAATAGAACTTTACAAAAGTTTGCAATGCTTTTGATTTTTTTAGTCTCCATGGCCTATTAGTTCATTAAAAAATATTATTCTCTGGATAAAGTTGTCTAGTGTTACATGTACAGTATGTTGTATGTAAAACATGTATTTGTATGAGGCTTTTCCAAGAGATAAAAGTTCTTTAGTAGACAAAGAGCTGAACAACTTCCAGTAAGAACTGAAAATATAACTTAGGGAAGGAATAAAACCTGTCCTGCTACATATAAATGTTGAACATGTTGAAATAAATTTAGATTATTATCATGATTATGGTCTATAAATTGTTTTTTTAAGCAGAAAATAAATATATATTGTACCCTGGTTAATAGCTTGAAAATTAAAATTCTGTCCGTAGCTGACAAGGACATAAATATTTTGACCATTCTAACCCTCGGACCCTTGCTTTTTTATAATCAAATTAAACAAATGGACCCAAGACAGAACAATGTATATAAGGATATATATTATTTGTTTGCACTTTGCTGTAGGAAAAAATAAGATGTCTTAGAAACAGGTCAGGTGTAAAAGAATATTCACATGCCCTTCAACCCCCTCCTCTTTTTTAATCTAGCTTATGTATCAAATGTTTGTCCCTAGTTTCAGATTGACTATAAGGAACAAATGAAAATAGATTGTAAGATTTGTACCTGTTCCTACTGGAATAACTCGTCCTGTATACAGCCTGTTATGAAAGGGTGAAGATCCTTGGTCAGCTTTGTCTTTGCTGGAAGAGGGTTGGACAGGATGTTGACATCTTACTTGACTATTATGTCAATGAATTCCATAAAGTCCATGTACTTGAGCATATTCGAAGACAAGATGATGTAAACCACTCCTTATCTTATAAAAATAATAAGGAGTCCTGTTGGAAATTCAACACCATAGTTTTCAGTATTATTCAGACTTCTGAGATGAATGGTAGTCTGTATCTGTATGAATATGTTTGGTTACCAATGCTGGTTTCAATACAATGGTAGAGAGTGTCGTTGATTTATTGATGGTGCGCCACAGCAGTTTTGACACTCTCAATCGCAATTCTGGTGCGAGCATATGCTCAATAGTGTCTTCAAGGTGGTTCCACTCCCTCACGTTTTTTACTAAGAATGATTTAGAATATTTTTATTTTGCTCGTTGAAATATAAAAACACTTTTTGCTGTTAATGGCCTTATTTTTCCAATCAATATTTATCATGTTTATTCACTAAATTATTGTCTGGTAAATTATAAATATTGTCATGATTGTCAAATTTCTTGGCAGTAATCATTCTTTTTGGAAATGCTATGTTGGTCTTTAGTGCATTCAGATATTTCAAATAGTTTGTAATATGCAGATGTATAATGCTGGGATAGCCCACATGCTCCTCCTAGATTATTAAAGTCGCAAACTTCACTGTAGACATTTGTCTGCCAAACCATCACTGGGAGCTGACATGTTTGAGATCTTACCAAAGGGAGATAAGTCAATGGAAGAGCATAAAGATGGACTCCTGGTTTCAGACAATTTATTGATTTTGCACTTGCAGTACAAAAACGTCTTATTTCATTTTTAGACAAATTGATTTTACTTTTTCAAATGATTTTATGAGCCATTTTATTACCAATTGTGTTTAGAATTTAATTTAATTAAAATCAAAATCAAAATGTGTCTATTTGGGACTAAAATCACCATTCTTCCAAGGCATAAATTAACATTTAATTGTCATTTGCCAAGCTTAATATTTTGTTTTGATATAAAACATACCCCATAGTTAAAACCGATATAAGTTGCAAACATATCCGGAATGGGTCTTGCAAGATAGAAGCGAATGAAAACCACGTAAATTCATGTATGAAAAAACCCACCTTTGTGTCCGTGCTCCTGGCAGTGTGCCAAATCGTTTAAATTTTCATTTGTATTAATCATAACATAGTAAAATGGATGGATTCCAGCTGACATTACTCTAAAAACTCAACTACCCCATTTAATATGCTTCTGGGTCATTCTTAAAAGGCATAAAAGTTTGATTTTTCCTTGGTTTCATTATGAATTAACAGAATTATGCAAATGAGGCTGTTACTAAAAATAGATACGATTCTGGGAAAAATTAAGTGGTAAAATTCTTTTATTTTATGTCAAGGATTAAGATGATGTATAAGATTTTGTCAAGTTGTGCTTGTTGATTTGGACGATTTTCTGAATATTGCATGGTTTTCTGGCGGATTGGCTCTTAAATAATTTGATATAGTTATATATTAATATTGGCACAGCATGTTTAATATATTTTAATGTACTCTTTTGAGGATGTACCCATAGACCTTTCTTTTCCCGTTTATTATGGGTTTTCTTTCTTTTAAAGTAATTATCAAAATGTTGTAATTTGAAAATGGAAGTAGCAGAAAAAATCAATATCGGAAACAAAAACAAAGTTTATAGTCTGCATATAATGATTTGCAAATTGTTCCATCTGGAAGAAGTCGTTTCCTGAAAATCGGAAAGCAATCGTTTCCACGAATAATGCTGAAGGTAAACAATCTGAAAGACAGTGTTTCCTGTTATTTTTTCAAAGATAAAATTGAGAATGGAAATGGGGAATGTGTCAGAGAGACAACAACCCGACCACAGAACAGACAACAACAGAAGGTCACCAATAGGTCTTCAATACAGCGAGAAATTCCCGCACCGGAGGCGTCCTTAAGCTGGCCCCTAAACAAATATATATACTAGTTCAGTGATAATGGACGTCATACTAAACTCCAAATTATACACAAGAAACTAAAAGTAAAAATAATACAAGACTAACAAAGGCCAGAGGCTCCTGACTTGGGACAGGCGCAAAATGCATTTATGGTTAGATTAAATGAATTTCGAGAAACGGAAGAGTATTAATGAAAGAAAAGTCTATAGAGGATTTGAAATTTTAAATGTTTTAAACAGTTTCATACGAAAGAAATGCATTCTTGTGTTCAATCGTTTAAAGCGTTGATTTTGTACAAATGTTTATGATGACATGCATAACATCTTTATCAAGAAAAAATATCTCTAGTGTTCCGTGAGATACAAGAGGAAACACCATTTACCATTCGATTTAAGTATCGTCCATCCTCATTTCTTGTCTCCTGCTTCTTCGTCAACATAAATCTGAAAGCAAGCATTATCGTTGAATGAATTGGAAAGCAAGCGTTCCGAATATACACCGTGAAATATGATAGACATGAATGACAGCAACTAATGCCAATCACTAATTTACAGGCTCTTGAATTCGGACAGTCACATATAAAATGTGGTGAGGTTAAACAAGTTTGTGAGCGCTCGACCTTTTCTTTGCATGAATTGTGTACAGCACAACATAAAAACAAACAGTAAAAATCATTTCGAAAAGAGCTTGGCTCATGATATTGCTATAAAGCACAACAAAAAGAAATAAAAACACAAAGTACTCCCATGTACTGAAAGCTCATTTGAAAAGTATTATGAACTGATAGATAAATCATATTTCCTTGCTGACTAAAATCTTGTTCATTCGATTCATAAATTGAATTATTGACAGTTAACATTCCTTGTTTGGGCATTGGTTATGTTATTGACAATTATACTCCTTTTGTTTATTTATTAAATCATTGACAATTACTTTTTAGCTGTCTTTTCATTGATTAAATTATAGACAGTTGCCTTTCCCTTATTTGATTGGTTGAATTATTGACAATGAATTAATAATACTCAGATTCTCCTTATTTGTTCATTGAATGAAAAATAACAACTGTTATTTACCTGTTTTGTTCATTAGTTCATTATGCCCCGCCATAGCGGAGGGGCATTAAGGTTTACCCTTGTCTGTGTATATGTATGTCCGTACGTCCCAAAATTGGTTTCCGTTCCCATATTTTAGTTTGTCTCAACCAAATGTTATGAAACTTATACACAATGCTTTTACCACAAAACACAGATCAAGTTTGAATTTTGGTCGCGTCACTTTTACTATTCTAGAGCTATGCCCTTTATAAATGGAAAAATTTCTGAATTTTTCGTTTCTGTTCTCTAACTTTAGTTTGCCTCAGCCAAATGTTATGAAACTTATACACATTGCTCATTACCACAAAACACAGATCAAGTTTGAATTTGGTGGCGTCACTTTTAACGTTCTAGAGCTATGCCCTTTATAAATGGAAAAATTTCTGAATATTTCGTTTCCGTTCTCTAACTTTAGTTTGCCTCAACCAAATGTTATGAAACTTGTACACAATGCTCATTATCACAAAACACAGATCAAGTTTGAATTTTGGTGGCGTCAATTTAACCGTTCTAGAGTTATGCCCTTTAAAATTGAAAAATTGATGAATATTTCGTTTCCATTCTCTTATTTAAGTTTGCCTCAACTAAATGTTATGAAACATATACACAATGCTTATTACCACAAAACTCAGATCAAGTACAAATTTGGGTAGCATCACTTTTACAGTTCTTGAGTTATGTCCTTTTAGAATGTTTTATGCAAGCGGGGCATCATCTGTGTCCCATGGACACATTCCTCATTTATTTTTTATACCTCTCATTTTTTTTCATTGGTTGAGGTACACAAATTTATGAAAACAAGTGTAGAGAAACATGCAAATATTTTCCTTATAAAGTATCAGTTTGGTAGTATAGGGAATGTAGTGATAGCAAGAGGTGACAGCACAGAGACATTTTATCCTCAGATGACACAGGGCCTGGAGAAAAGTTCTGTAAATCTTTCAACACTGTCAGCTGGAACCCATTTCCTATAGATGTGTGGACTGGTATGTGTAAAGAATATAGAAATAAGAAGATGTGGTATGAGTGTCAATGAGACAACTCTCCATCCAAGTCACAATGTGTAAAAAGTAAACAATTATAGGTCAAAGTACGGCCTTCAACAAGGATGTTTATATACATTGTAGCATTGACAATTACATTTTTAGATATAAAATCTTTTGTAGAGATTTAAGTTTTCCTATTTTTATGCGCCCACCTAGAGGCATTATGTTTTTTGGTCTGTGCATCCGTTCGTTCATTCGTCCGTTCTTCTGTCTGTTCATCCGTCCGTCTGCCTCACTTCAGGTTAAAGTTTTTGTCAAGGTAGTTTTGATGAAGTTGAAGTCCTATCAACTTGAAACTTAGTACACATGTTCCCTATGATATGATCTTTCTAATTTTAATGCTAAATTAGAGTTTTGACCCGAATTTCACAGTCCACTGAACATAGATAATGATAGTGCCAGTGGGGCATCTGTATACATTGGACACATTCTTGTTAATCTCTCAGCTTGTCAAGAAGTTTAAATTTAAAAGTTTGACCAATGAGAGAAGAAAAAAAGCATTGTATATAATGAGAAACACATCAACATAAAACTTCACAAAATTATTAGGTCCAAAATAATATAAATTAAAATTTCGTGAAAAAAACAAACAATTTTAACAGTATGATGATAACTGTCTTTCAAACTTGATAAGAACCATTTATTTATTTTCACCTGGTAAATAAAAAGAGATTGATTAATTTAACTTTTGTGTCTGTTGATGTCATAAAACATGTACAATGTATGCCAAAACAGCTACTCCCATACTTGTCTTGACTCACAAATGAAAACATAAAATATTCATGGCAATACAGGTATAACATAGAAATATCTTTTAATTGAAAACCTAAAAATTACATGTTGATTAGGTATAAAACAAAATCAACTGTTCAGGAAAGTATGTGGTAAAATGAGAGAAATACATACATTATGTGTTAGTAGCTGTTTTATCATATATCAACAAATGATTTATTGTTTCAGCCAAGACTAACAGTATTGGAACAAAAGACACAGCTTCAATCACAGTAGCATCTAATTCAGAGTCAATAGTAGAATTCCTTGAGACAGTTTATGAAAGGTCAAGGGTCAAATTCGCTGCCAAAGCTTATCTCCATTGTGTCTGTTTGTTTTGTTCACGCATCGTTGTCAATATAATGGAATTTGATACGACTGTCATACAAGTGAGAGGTTTGGCTAGCCATAAAACCAGGTTCAATCCACCATTTTCTACATAAGAAAATGCCTGTACCAAGTCAGGAATATGACAGTTGTTATCCATTCGTTTGATGTGTTTGAACTTTTGATTTTGCCATTTGATTGAGGACTTTCCTTTTGAATTTTCCTCGGAGTTCAGTATTTTGTGATTTTACTTTTGGTATAATAAATATGGAGTAACCAATGTAAGTGGGCATTGTTTAGATATCTATAGATAGTTTTCAAATGAGGCTTATCAATCATGTATGGTAAAAAATGTAAATAACTGGATATAAATTGCATGTGTCAGAAGAACTTTTATGGACTTACCTTCATCAGGAACACTCACAGTAGAAAATTTGAAAGACAAGGATGTATAAAAATGGAAAAAGTTAAAAAGCTATATGACCAGAAGAACCTAAAATATAGCCAATAAAATTAAGAATGGAAATGGGGAATATGTCAAAGAGATAACAACCCGACCGTAGAGCAGACAACAGCCGAAGGCCATCAATGAGTCTTAAACATCTATCTAAGGGGAAAGGTTAAAAAAGATTTGCAAATAGGTAATTACAGCTTTTATAGATAAATCATACTCTTATCGTTGTGGTTCATAAGTGTTTCTTATTTCTTGTTTTTTATATAGATTAGACCGTTTAATTGTTTAACACTAGTCATTTTGGGGCCCTTTATATTAGCTTGTTGTTCAGTGTGAGCAAAGGCTCTGTTTTGAAAGCTGTACTTTGACCAATAATTGTATACTTTTTACACATTGTGACTTGGATTGACAGTTGTCTCATTGGCACTCATACACATAGATATAAGAAGATGTGGTGTTTTATTCATTAAAAAAAGAGGGGATTTTCCAGTTTTTGGACAATAACTCAAAAATATATCTATTGACATAAGCTCCCTTTAGATTACTATAAATGTCTGATATGACATTGAGAAGTAATTGAACTTTATTCTTTGAAAACGTGACGGGCGTATCATGTGATTATGGCGCATCTGTTTATTAATTTTCTTCTGTATGGGTTAATTTTGTGTAAAATCAAAAGCTTTAGTACCTTGTTAAATAAAAAAAAAATAATAGTTTATTAATCTGTTCAAAGTGTTTCTATGATCTCACTTTCATCAGGAATGCTCAAAGTCAAATATTTGAAAGCCATGGATATTTTAACAGGGGTGGATACAGGATTTTTGAAAGTGGGGCATAGAATATAATCTTTTGCTGAGCAGAGTGAGACGAAAAAAAATTTGGACCTTATTTTAGGCTAAAAAACATAAAACAAGTGTAAAATGTACTAAATTAACGGTTCCTGTCCTGGGGCATGTATAAATGTATGATTTAGTCTGATTAATCATTTTACAGTCTTAATTTAAAAAAAAAGTTCAAGTATGGGGGCATACACTCTCTACCCCCTCTGGATCAGCCACTGTTTAGTACAGAAACATGTGTTGAGCCATATGACAAAAAAGACAATAGTTGATTCACATATGTCTAATGTCTAAATAATTATTCAAATGTTACAGAGATTCAGCAAACCATTGCATGTCAGGGAAAAACAAATAATAATGAAGTAGTTGCTTTTGAACTCAAGGTTTAAAATCATTTTAAGCAGCAAGCATGCACACTATTAAGGGGAGCCACTTGTCCTCCTCCATTTTGGATTTTGAAGTTGCAGATAACAATTGGTATAGATCTTTAACGAAATGTGCAAATTTTGAGAGTAGTATGTAATTCATGTGTAAGACTTTAATGTAAATATAGAACCCTTTAAATTATGTGTTTTATCAGTCTGTAATTTCTAAAAAAAAAAAATAATTTGTGTTTGATTCATTTTGTTCAACTGTGCCAAATAAGGGGAGATAACTCAGATAGTAGGGGAAGTAACTCAGATACAGTAATTTTATAATAGAAAGTGTTGTTTATTTACCTATTTTAATATGTAGCAAGAAAACAAGTTTGGTGACCCCATTTTTTTCTTTTTCTTACCTGAAAGCATGTTATAAGAGCTATCTTCTCACATTTTATCTTAATACTCTATCGATTAGTTTTCTTGTTATCACACAAAATAGAATTTTCCATGTATAATCTATACAAAATCTGACAATTTTGCACAATCCGTAGCATGAAAAAAAGTCCAGTGGGTCAATACATTTTACTATTTTTTTTAAAACAGCATGATAAAAACTTTATTTTGACAAATTATTAAAAAATTCTATGGATTTAATTAAGAAGCCCCAGCCACCTTAAATGCATTTTAATTTAAAAAATGTGTTTTGAAATTTAAAATTCAAAGGTAAAATATAATATAGCAGAACAGTGTAATTTTTTAAGATTTGATTTTTATCTTTTTCAGGAGGATTTTGAAGAAGCATTTGATGTTGTAGAAGACATTATACAGAATTATAAAAGTGCATTTTCATGAAATATAAATAAAATTTATGATTTTAATATTCATGATCATCAAAACAAATGTGTGTCTTATGTTTTTATGTTATTTGTTGTTTTTTTTCTATAATCAAGAGCCTTTAAAACCTTCTATATAGGCATATATGACAAAGTTTCTGTCATTTTTATGTGCACTGTAGTTTTTAAAAGTTTTTTTTGGTTTGTGAAAAAGAGAGCCTAAAAATACCAAAGGAACATTCAAACTCGCAAATGTCTCACTTATTATGAGTAAATCTGTCTTTAAGATACTATGTGGACCAATTTTTATACCCCACGTTATTTATTGCATCGGGTATAATGTTTTTGACCTGTCCGTCTCATGTCTGTCCATCCGTCTGTCCGTCCATCTGTCTGTCCATCCGTCAGTCCTCATCGCAACTCCTCTAAAACCACACAACAGAATTTCATGAAACTTTGTATTTTATGAGGACATAATATGTTAATGTGCATATCCACAAGAACATTTTTATCAGTTGACTTTTGTAGAGTTATGAGTCTTTGAACTTAGGAATCTGGTGAGATTTTGTTTGTCCAGTGACAATGTGGAGGTGGTGGGTATGTGAGCGTGCTCAGAAAGGTTCTTTAATTTGTGTAAGAAATGATCACAAGGTTTACATGTCTGTCAGGCTTAGTTTCTCTGACCTTGGCCTCATTTTCATGGGTTCATTGACAACGTTAAGTTTATGTGATACATGTAGTAAACGTTGACCTTTACAACTGTCAACATAAAATCAATCATGGTTAATAGAGCAGGTGAGCCATTTCAGCGTGTGCACTTTTGTCAAACTGTAATATGTTGTGACTGATCTAAAATGGAGGTCCAGTTCGATATTATTGACGATTTTCACTTTTTTTCATTGATCAGTGTTGCATGCAAGTAGTTATGTCCTCTTCTTAAATACTATAACCAATAGGTCAACTATATTTGGTCTGTGGAATGATAATTATGTGTACATAGATATAAGAAGATGTGGTATGAGACAACTCTCCATCCAAGTCGAAATTTATAAATGTAAACCATTATAGGTCAAAGTCTGTCTGACAGGGATCCTTTGACCTTGACATCAAGTTCATGGTTCATTAATTAATATTAAAATTTTTCGGTTTGGTCTGTTTCTTTTATACTATGAGTAACTGGTCATTTATGGTGTATGAAATAGTTAAAAGTATATGTTTATGTCTGACTTGGTTTATCTGACCTTGACCTCATTTCCATGGATACTTGATAATGTTTAGTTTAAATGATACATATAACACTTTATCGTTAGTACTATCAACATACAATCATTCATGGTAAGTAAAACAGTGACACATTTCATCTTTTCGGCTCTTGTTTTCATATTATGAGGCCAACTGTATTTGGTGCATGGAATGACTGTACGCTGTACTTGTCTGTTGAAGGGCTCATCTGACTTTTACCTACTTTTTATGGTTCAAAAGTCAATCTTTAGTTTTCTTGAATTGATTTGTTTCTCCGTTTCTCAAGTACTATGAAAATATTAGCAAATGTTTAGTTGTGTTTTGTGTATGGAAAGACTGTTTCTAGTGCAATTATTTTGTATCAATGGTTCTGATTGGATGACAGTAAGCGTAAAATTCTCTATCTCCTTGTCTGTAACTAAGGAAGCCGACATTTTGAATTGCGGAATGTATTGACATGCAATTTCTACAATAATAAGCAAAAAACTCACATGTTGCACCTAAAAATCTTCTTTTTATCAAATTTTATTACATTCTGAAGCGGCCAAGAAGCCAGAAAACGCTCGGTGCATACTTATGACGTCACCTAGTTTAGGGACCAAAGAAGATAACATCTTTTCGCAGAATTTCTTTAATGAAAATTTAACACTGAAATCATGATTGAAATTTAATTATGAATTTGTTTTGCATTATAAAAGAAAGAACTGTATCGTATTTGAAGTTTTGCGGACGTCCATCTGTCGCAAATAAATGGTGTACTTGGTCGTCTTGCAGATTTCACCGAGGAGAAACTGACAAAGCCATAGCAAAATACCGAAAGACGACTTACAGAGAAATACTTTCCACAAAACACTACGTAGACAATAAAAGATTGTGAAACAAAATAATCAAAAAAAAAAACTAGGATGCATGAAATGCTACGGACGGGTAAGATGATCCTGATACACTAGTGGCACCTGTCAAGTTGCTCTGGGAAGTACAAATTATATTACTAGTCGAACTTAGGGTCCAACTTGACTTGATTCTTGACTTACTCAAAACCTTAATTCGAATTTCAACTATCGCTCTAATTCGAACTTGAACTCTAACTCGATTGGTAGTCAGTCTCATCCTGATGTATTAAATTTTCAAAATATTCGAATTAGCTCTCGCCGCGATATAGACTTTTTGCGCTCATGCGGCGTAAAGCAAACACCAATCAATCATATTGATGTATCGTGCAGTGAAGAAAGGTAGGGTTTTATACTTTCATTTTATTTTCAGTTTATTAACATCGAAATTTGCAATTGTATGTCCTTGAAAACTTAAATTATTGGTCATTTAAAAAAGTGTTATTATTGAAATGGTGAACGTTGCACATATGTTACTGGGTATTTTGTATGGATCAACAACAGTCCACAATTGGACATGATCTTTTATTGGTACGAATATTTTATTCTTGCTGTTGTCCTTTTGTCCATTCCATACTTTTCTTTTGATAATAATATTTAAATTCATGCATATGTCGCCTGCACACTTTAACCGTATAACCTTTGCTTGAAATCTAGCAGGATAAATCAAATAGGTTATCTAAATCGTAAGAACAGGTCTGGAGCAAAAGGTTATCAACATATGACACTTAAACTTAATCATAACATCCACAAACATGAGAGTTGACCTTCTGTTATGTTGTCTTACTGGTATGTACGTGCACTCATTTTTTGTCAATATTTGCATTTAGAATGTTTAGGCAGTCTTATGCTTTTATGTACATATTTGTATACCCCCTTTCTCCCCCAAAAAGTATATATATAAATCGCTATGTCCGCTCGTCGTTCTGTCTATCCAACTGTAGAACACAACTTGGAACCGGGCCAACATGTTAAAGATAGGATTCTTGAATTTACGTCAGCGGCGGCGTCTGTGAAATCAACATTTACCATGTTTAGGTTCAGTCTGTTGTTAAGAGACATTTTTAGAAATCTTTTCCTTTGTTAAACTTTCTTTTAAATTTGTAGAAAATCTTTTTTATGACCCACAGACAGAAACAACAGCAACATTTGAAAATAAGTTTTCCGTAGTTGAAGGTGCCGGTAAATTCAGAAAAGCTATTCAGACGGATTGAATTGATACATAAACTCGTCAAAGATACCAGAATTAAAATTTTGTATTTGCGCCATCAGTGACGCTCGAATAAAAAAAAGTTGAAAAAAAACAAATAAAGTACGAAGTTGAAGAGCATTGAGGACCAACAATTATCGAAATCTTTAGTTATTGCTCTATCCTTGAGGAGATTGTTACAACATTGATAACGAAGAAAACTCTTAAAAATCCTTTTCATTTGGCAGTTCTTAGATGAAAGGTAGCGGAATTTGCCGAGGTTTGCCGATGATTGTTAGGCATTTGTGATAGCTAGAATCTTCAAATTAAAGTTGTTATGCATTAACGTGAAACTGAAATCTGTGTTATTTCTAAGTCAAGAAAATGTTTTGACATAAACGTACTAGTGATTTATAAAATTTAAATCCGTTCACAAAGTCCTCTTTTCAAAATGCTTTGAAAACATTTATATATTACTTTGAACACAATTAGATATTTCTAACTTTCAGGGCTATTTGCCAGAGTGACTGGTTTAATAGACTGGGCAGCTGCTATAGCAGCGGCTGGAACGGCTGCCAGTGCTGTAACTTCCGGTGCAAGTGTACTTAATGGCCTTTTAGGTGGTTCCGGTTATAGTGTTGCCTGTACGGTGGAAGTAGAAAACTGGACCAAATACCCTTTGATTTACCCCGAATCATACATCAATGGTGGCATTATTCAAGCTCCACCGGTGGTAGTGAGACCAGGACAAAGGGAGCAGTTCGTAAGTATCAGACTCACATAACTGGTTATCTATATACTATAAGCACAGGAAAATGATATAGATGCAAATATAAATCACCATACGGCCTTCATAAAAAAGTAAAATCTATACTGTATAGTCAGTTATCGCAGTCTCTGACATGAAAATAATGTAAAACAAATTCAAACGAGAAAACAAAAGTTCTGATTTATGACTAAACAATAAAAGAAAAACAATTTGACAATCAGCAACCAACGACATCCACTGAATTGCAGGTTTCTAATTTTGGACAGGCACAAAAAAGCTACGGGGTTAACATGTTTTCATCATATTCATTATTCACCCCTCCCTTCCCTAGTCGTGTAAAAACAAAACATCAGAAAAAAACTGTTAACATCAATTCTTAACTGTTCATCTAAATATGGTACCCATTTATAAAGGCTGAGCCAAAATAAAAAAATATAAAATCCGATAAATAGAAATGATTCTACATAGACTTGTTTATTCATGTCGAATTTTCCATAGACCGTTTTATTGGATTAACATTTAGCGTTTGTTTATCCGACCATGTGGAACCACCTGATATCAGTTTTAATTCAACTAAATAAAATTCTAATCGTTGTTGTCTTTAGACTTAAAAAGTTTGTGACAAATAGACAAAAAGAAAGATGCATACCATTTTATTTTTCATTTGCAGGTAGCACATAAAACTGGGAATACCGCAACAGGTACATACGGAACTGCATCCTGGTTGATATCGTCTACTGGTAAGAGAGCAGTCGTCATGTGGAGTTGTCCATACAGTTTTGATTTACACAGCAACGAGCTAGGCGTTGGGCTAACAGATAAAGGAGTAACGCAACATAATGACTGGTTCCAACAAAAGGAGTCTGGAACAAGAGGCTCTGGTTTAAATATTCGACGTGGAAAATATTACCAACATACTAAAACAATATCTATTAAGGACAGTCAATTTGAAGTCACTGGAATTATGGGGACCAGTCATAAGGCTAAAGCTTGTATCATCGTCCGACCCTTTGAGCTAAATGATCTTGCAGACTCATTGAAAGTATAGGTTGAGAAAGTACCTGTTGTGGGAAGCTTCATTATTACTGTCGGTTTGGCGATTTTTTTATAGGTCTTTGACATAATTGAAAAAATAAACTATCCCCATTCTCATTTGTTTCGTGGTCCAAACCCTGGTCATAAATACTTGTGTGCCCTGATTTATAACAAACACATTCAAAATTGTCCGTTTACAAGAGAGAAGTGAAATATACCAAAGGGACATTCAAATTCATAAGTAGAAAATAAACTGACAACGTCATGGCTAAAAAAGAAAAAGACCAACAACAAACAATGCAACACAACATAGAAAACTGTTTTAAATCTAGAAATGATAAAGAAATTTAGGCTTCAACTCAATCAGGTAAAGTTAACCTCAGATGGATTTGGCTAACATTCTAGGTCTTTTTGGTCATATAGCTCTTCAACTGTTTTGGTTTCTACACATCTCTGGCTTTCAAATATTCGGCATTGGGCGTTCCTGGTGAAGGTTAATAAAAAAAAACGCTTTGGACGAATGAAATTTATAGTGTTTTTTTTTTTCATTTTTGCAGTCAGTGCTTATGTTCCATTATTGTGAACTTGTTATTACGAGCGCTAACGAACTGAAAGGCATGCTTCATATCTTCACCCTGTGTAGATTGACGACTACAAACTCAAATCTATGACAATTTTAACTTTTCTATTGTCAACAGTAAAATATCCTATGCTCCATGGTATCAGGTTTACATATCTCAATTAATACCATATATGTTCATACTATACCAACGTCATTAACAGAGTGTTCTTCGAACACATATAATGGTTATATGATAGATGCTGATGTCAATCATAACCTTAGTTCAGATCTCAAATAAATTAAAACCACATTGTAGAGCAAGTGTTTGCTGTCGATCAAACTTGTTCTTTTTCTTTTTGTTGAGGAATATTTTAATTAGAGTTGCATGCAACAGAAGACAAGTTTCCTTATGGACATGGTTTTTAATAAATCGCAAATATCGACAGCGATTGCGCGATGTTGTTGAAAATTGTTTGGACCATTTACTCTGACAGACTGGTTTTCATTCTAGAAAAAATTTGTACCCCGGCATATCTCTTTGCTATATACGAATTCTAACTGTTTTCTAAAGAAGCTTTTAGGGACAAAGAAGTGTCGTAAAATTCATAAATAAAACCATAGATGTAATACCCATAGATGAAGCTCAACCCTGACTTCAAAGGTTATATGTGCGTTGTAATGGCTTTCACACTTATCTGATAATGACATGAACCAGTTGGTCATTGAGGTGTCGATTGATAATCTAGACAATAGAAAACTGACAATTAAAAGCTACTTAGCAGTTGAACATGCTAAAATCAGTAAGAAATAAAGTCAAAATATATATTTTATATTGACTTGATTATGAAAAATAATATTATTATAGATAAAACAATATTACAAATTATTCTCGGAAAGGAAACAATATTAAAATGTGGATATCTTTCATTTTTAGCTAGAACTAATGTTTTCATCATATTTACATTTTAGATTTTATATCTTTTATCACAATTTAACTTTATTTTAACAATGTACATGTTAACTATTATCAAGGATTTATATAGTAAATATATACTATACAAATCCTTGCTATTATAAACAAGTTTATTGAAAATATAATTGATAGAAAACATGGAACAAGTTGAATATATGCTCCATAATATTTATTTTCCATGTCTTGCATGTTTTGTTGGTACACTTATTTAGTAAAACTCTTTACTTCGGAATATACACATTTTATAAACATCATGAACGAAATTATTGTAATTATTATAATTTAGCCATAGATGTATAAAATATTACATCTATGATTTTAAGTAACTAACTTATTCTGAAAAATATAAAAATGATTTAAAAAGACAATTTCTCTTCTAAAAAAAGTAGAAAAACTGATGAAATAAAGAAAAGAATGTACTTTGTTATTAATTTTTTCCCAAATTCGACGCAATTCGACACTTTAATGAAACATATCAAATAAAAGGTGTATTTTAGAAGTTCAACAACGTGCTATTCCAATGTTCAGGATTCAACAGGAACATAGTTTTTATAAAATATAAAGATACAAGCCTAAAAAAAAACATTTTTGAATTTAGTTCAATATTTCCATTGTAAAATGCGCAATTTTTGACCGATTTCATCCATTTTTTCACCATTCTATTTGTCTGTCCAGTGCGCTAAAAATAGACATACTCTAACAACAGAAGGGACATAACTCGAGAAGACATTTAAGAAAATCTATTATGCTGTACTAGTCAATACAGATCAACATATAAGAGATGTGGCTAAAGATAATTGATTGAGGACAACACACATAAAACATCAAAGACAGTCATTTTGGTCATGGTTCTTTTATCTAACAATAGAGAACAGTAGGGAACTTTTGACGAGCTTTATCTATGGGTATTACATCTATGATAAAACCATACTTAGTCTATATAGGGCTATTATAAATATGCCGGATCACTATGAAAATAAGATGATGAGGTATGATTGCCAATGAGACAACTCTTCACCAGAGACCACATGATTTTGAAGTAGTACATTACCACACCATTATTCTATTCTTCTTTATCTTATCCATACATTACGACAACGGTCTTTTATATTTATTTTACTAAACACTATTCAGTACTTGCAGCCGAAGGCGTGACTGTTTGACAGGAAATGATAATCAATGAATAATCGATGAAACATAACGATTGATACATGAACGTAATGTTAATACATGCATCGTTAGTATCCTTCTTACTGCGTATCCCATAGAGTACTAATCAATGTATTAATATTGTAACATAAGACTACGCCTTTCCTGTCTATTTTATGAAAGCTGAGGAAATGCATTATACACGTTTCTTGTCCCTTAATTCTGAAATCATAACAGTTGTTGATATAAATATGACAGAGAGGATTTCTCAAATCCACATTTCCACTAATACTTTCCTTCTCGTTGTTTTTCTTCATATATTCTTAATTTTCAATGATAATGTTATTCATTGACCCTTTGTTTTTACTGCTAGTGCACGAGTGTTTTTACTTAGAACATAAAATATAAATCTATTTCTAATAACAATAAATCTTTCTAAAGCTACAGTTGAGATTGATCTTTATCATGACTATATGGTGAACGATTCGGTACATGATAGCTTTCACAAAACGTAATTGTTTGAAAGGCACTTTGAAAAAATGACAAATGAAATATGTGACGTAGAAACCAATATTTGTCAAGTGATACTGTTTAATTCAAACTTTACTCACGTCGATTTTTTGTCGTCTATTTTCTTAACTTCACTCTGTCACAAGATACCCTCAAGGTATGACCGATTTATATTTCCCCGGACAGTTGCATTGGTCAAAATTCAATTACGAAGTCGAATTGCCTGCTTTTCTCTGAATTTGATGTTATGACGTTACGAAAAAGCGACATGCCTTATGACATCACATAGAAAGAACACATCAATTTGGAGCTACTTGAAAATGAAAGATACAATTTTCCACAATTTGTCTAAAATCATTAAAGAAACATAGTGAAGCATTGCATGTCGTGAAAACGATATCCCTCCAGTTTCGACAATGAAATATTTTATTGTATGATTTGTAGAAAACAAGTGGAAAATTGTATCTTTCATTTTCAATACAAAAATAAATTCCTATTAAAAGGCGTTTAATCCTTACAATTCTACAAAATTGGAAATAAGGAATTCAATTCCTCGACTCGTAACCTCTATCACACGTGGCGCACTACATTTGGACTTCGTTAATTTTCTTTAAAAACATCTTCCAAAATATTGAAAATGTTTTTGATCAGCAATGGGTCTGCTGCATAGAAAATTTCTGACCATATCCAACATACATTTTATTCAGAGGCAGTCTACATTTATAACCCTTCATGTCGGTCTAACTCACCAACCTGGGTTTTTTTTACTTATTGAAAATTTGTTTTTGTCATGAATATTCATGAAATATTTTGCCACTTCAGTAAGTATATTTCGCATATTTACCTTTCTCATTAGAGAAGAAGGCTGCATATGAGTTAGAGCGAATAAACATGATAAATTTGCAATTAGATTTTTCAAACAACCATTTAATCAAATAGGAAAACTTGTGTTTGATAAGATTAAGTGTAGTATAAGGATTTGAAAAGTCAAAACTGTCAACAGAATGAAAACGACTATCAGAAGCACGTACTTTATCTAAAACATCTACAAAAAAACCACAAAATAGATAATTGCACTACTTTCATGTATTATTACAAAAGTTTATGATCAGTTTTTTGTTTTTTTATCATAGTTAAGGAACTAGTTAAACGCACTGAAAGATTGGTTGAGAACGTAAACTTAATGGAAGCCGAGATGAAACACAATTTTAAGTTTTATTTGTGTTGTTTAAGTAACCAACACATAGCATGGACCTTTAAATGTTGAGAACAACCTAATGTGGTAATGATGATTTGTTAAATTGAAACTTTAAGAATATAGATTTAAGGTAAAGGAATTGTTTTAGTTTCAAGATTATGGATTGTAAAATACTACTCTTATACATATTCAGTTTGTATATGTTTAAATGATAGGAGTTTGATCAATGTTTGATATGTCATTGTAATATAATTCACAATTATATATATAAGTATAGGAGAATCAAAGAAGTTAAATAGATAACATATAAATTAGGTTGCAGTTCGTTCACTCTTCTGTACTACTTTCAATAAATTGCATAAAGTAGTTTAACAGGTGACATTAAGTTTTTATTTTGTAAAAGCAAGTTGTCTAGAGTTTGAATTCCTTTACTGCTTCTAAAACAGTGTTCTTATAACCAAACAGGCTTGGGGTTATT